>ML119876.1:0-68738 GCA_003788565.2 Ascobolus immersus RN42 | reverse complement strand
TGGAGGAGTGGTGGTGGAGGACGGGTGGTGGGTGTCGAGTGGTGGTGGAGGACGGATGATGGGTGTCGAGTGGTGATTCCTTTGAAGACGGTGGTCTCCGAAGGCAGTGGGATGTTTGGTGATGTTGTTTGATAGTGGTCGTGATAGGATGTGGTGATGACAAGAGAGGAATATAGTTAAAGAAGAAAGTTTGACAGGATAGTGCGTTGTTTGACAGTGTTTGTATGTGCTTCGGAGGTTGAAGAGGGAAGCTCGAGATGGTGTTGAGCTGTAGGGGATGCCAGACTCTTATACCCCCAGGAAGGGGGGTGTTTTAAGCATACAGACCAGCCAATTGACGTTATACCCCCCCCCCTGGACAAACACGCTGGAAAGCGTCTTGCTGCGACTTTGAATTCGACGTTGTTCAAGACTGGTGTAAAATGCTGTTTTCGAGGGATATCTCATTCGGATATGGTCACGTGTGGTGGATCCACCAGCATGGCACGGACCACTATCACCACTTTTTTCAACGCCAAACACGGAAGAGCAGCAAACACGCCCATATCCGCCCTCGTCACCCGTTTAAGAAGCCCCCCTTACAGCAATCACAATCACTAGCGACGCCTAATCTCAAGCAACTATCCCCCCCCAGCATGGACACCCCAGGAAGCAGCGACCTCGCAAGAGCAGCACCCTCCGACTCCGGCGCCAGCAGCAAGTCGGCCTCCTCATCCTCCCCCTCTCACCAGTGCTACTTCTGTCATCGCAAGCCATTCATCCAAGAGGGACGTTGGATAAAGCACATGGAAGACAAACACGCTGCCGAATGGGATGCATTCCAGAAAGGCGAGAACCCTCCATCCGTCACCTTCAGAGAAGCTCCCGGTCGTCCCGGATTCTCTGGTCTCGGTATCGACCGGGACGACGACGACGTTTTACAAAAGGAGCTCGCAGACCTCCCTTCCAACTTTGAGAGGATCTTGAACTTAATCTATCCTCTTAACCACCTCGAGACTCGGATCACCACCTCGATCCAGACGGAAGAGCACGACTACGACTCGGACGGAGAGCAAGGATCCGGGTCCACCGGCAACGACAACGATAGCACCACCGATGCTGCGAACCAAGAGCCGGACAGTTGGATCGAGCATCATCCGGATGAGCCTGTCACCAAGGGAACCGATTTCTCTGCTCATGTCCATGACAAGGAGACGACGTGGTTTCCATTCAGGAGTGGATACGAGTTTAAGCTGGCTAGATGGATGCTCGACTCCAACCTCTCAAAGGTCTCGATCAACAGATTCTTCAACAGCGGTCTTGCCAGGGTCCCTCCAAACAATGACGATGGTACGGAAGGCACTTGCTTTACATCGGCCTACACACTCGGACGCCTTCTTGATAAGATGGACCCAGAACTGAACATCAATGGTTGGGATAGAGCAGCCGTGGATCACTATGGCACTGGTCTCATCGAATTCAGACACCGTCCAGTGGATCGTATGATCCGTCACATATTCAAGCAGCCGGCCCACGCCCCTTACATGACTTACATGCCTATTAAGGAGTTCAGGACTACGTCTGGTTACCGGATGTATTCTGAGATGCATACTGGCAGGTGGTGGTGGGAGAAACAGGTACGTTGGCAGGATATCTCACGTTTATGACCCATCTAACTTGGATAGGATCTGCTCTCAAGCGACCCGAATAAAAAGGGACACTTCGTCATCCCACTGATATTCGGCTCTGATGAGACTTTCCAGACAAACTTCTCTGGTGACAAGAACATCTGGCCTCTTAATATCACAGTCGGAAACATCCCAAGTGCACACCGCAACAAGCCAACAAGCTCCGCATGGCGCCTCCTTGCCCTCCTTCCCATCCGTCCTAAGAGGGCCGATAATACCAAGGCAAACTCCGATGAAGAGAAACAGTCCGCTCTGGAGGCTGTACAAAGTGTTCTGGAACTTGTGTTGGCACAACTCAAACCTCTCTGGGTGAACGGCATGGAGATCTTATGTCCTGATGGGGAGGTTAGGGTCGGTCATCTGGCTATCGCAGGCTGGTTGGGAGACTATCCCGAATACATAAAGTTATTCACCGCCTCGTACATGAGCTGCCCTGTGTGCATCGCACCAAGGGACCAACTCGACGCTCATTCGGCCACTCCTATTACCTACAGAGATGTCCCAGCCGACGTTTTCCGTCAGAAGGTGTTGGACTACAACCTCCTGGAATCCAAAAGGGCCAATTACAAGAACAACACCAAGGAATACAAGGACTTGACTGCCGAGATGGTGGAGATCAACGAGTTCTTCGACCATCAGCGCACGAAGCGTGTTGACAACCTCCTCTTCCGGACACCACATACGTCGCCCCTTGCTCTGTGGAAGCCGGATCTCCTCCATACCATTGACTTGGGGTTGACCAAGCACTGCTTGGAGCTCCTCTTCAACATGCTCGATGAGGTCAGCACCAAGAAGAAGACGGATCCCAAGAGGTTGACAGAGTTGTTCGACATAACCTGGACGGCAGTCTCTCCGCATCCCGCCATTAACGTCCCAAAGAAGAAGTATCGATCCGTCAAACAATGGTCTGGCAAGGAGTATCGAAATGCAGCTGCCATCATGCTAGCGGTGCTTGAGGCTGTCATGACAGTCTACCCACCTGACGGTCCCGCTCAAGAGGATATGTACAACGCCTCACGCAACTTCATCTCAGCCCTCAACAACTTTACCTTGATGGCAAGGCAACGATCTCACCCCCTCCCGCCTGACCAAGTCTTCGATAACGACTATCGGGCTATGTGGGACGGTGAACGGGACCCAGATCCCCATTCATCCGTCTCATATATGCAGACATACTTGGCAGCCTTCCATGAGTGGAAGTATGTCTTTCTCAAGTACCGAGCCTCGAAGACTGTCAAATCCGACGCCTCCGCCTATGCCAAGGGCAAATTTCCAGACCTCAATGATGAGGATCTCATAGGGTTAAAGCCGGCTGAGAAGAAGGCGAAGAAGAAGGAACGGAAAGATGCGAGAAAGGCTGCTAAGGTGGACTATCTCGAACGCCACTCTTCCTACAATATGCCCAAGGTGCATATGATGGTCCATTTCGCCGATGTCATACACATGTATGGGTCTCTCCCTCAGTTTTCTACATCTATCATCGAGCTCCTTCACCAGCCGTTGAACCTCGCGTACGATAGGAGCAACAAGGTCGATGCCATGGACCAAACCCTCCGGTTTGCAGGTTGGAAGGACGCCATGAGCGTACGTGTAGCAAACCTTCTCCACCACTGCACGAAGGCAGACATGCCAGAGGACGTACTGGCCGAGATTCGGCTGTGGCTGGACCTCTTTGACAACAAGAAGGCAAAGCTTGCCGCTGCTCGTCTAAACCGCGATAGGATGAAGCCGAAGAGGGCAACCACCGAGAGGAGAGCTCAGAGAGAAGCCCAGGAAGAGGAGAATAGGGAATTGGTCCGAGAACTTCGAAAGGAGTATGGAATTGTTGCTCCAGAGGATGAGGATGATAGCGACTTCGACTCCGAGGAGGACGACGCCGAACAGGACGCCAGTGATGAGATCATCAAACTCACCACCGTTCCTGCTTCGTCGGAAGAGGCATCTTTCAGAGAACGACTCCTAGAGCCTGGTCGTCTCTTAAGGGGCCGCATGCTTACGATCCGAAACGATGAGGGTGAGATACGGAGTTTCCTCACGATGCAGCATGTTGAGACGTACCTCCGGATTCCAGACCTCATCACGTCATTGATCTACTGCCTCAGGCTGGAGAAAATCCATGGCACCATATCCAACGATGTCATCCCCGGTCTAGAAGCTTCTCCTTTCATGGCACTCCGTATCCGCAGAGCGATATTCCAGTCAGAGGAACTGGAAAATCACATTATCCGGTGCACAGCAGGAGAGAACTTTCGCAACAGTCTTCCACGCGCCGACTTCGTGGTCTACGAGAAGCCACTTCCTGCCCAAGGTGGTGATGTAACCGTCGACCCTATCATGGGAACCAAGACGATTGGCCAGCTCAAGTGCTTCTTTCGAGTTCGCTTTCCTCCTCCTCCTGGTAGGGCACCATCAAACCGTGATTACCTCAAGTTTGCTGCCATCCGCCCAATGGAGCAACTCAAGATGACGGCCGGCCAGATCAAGAGAGCAATGCCGATATTCCAGTACACCAAGAAGGATATCATCGTTATCCGTATCGGAGCCATCAACTGTGCCGCCTGTGTTGTTCCCATAGGATCAAGGAAGCACAGCACTCCAACCAGTCCGGCTGCGCTCTGGAAAATGGCCGACCGAGTGGTTTTCAACACCAAGGTCGATCTCGAGACCTTCCACGCCTTTTATTAGGTAGTGCGTCAAGTAGTATTCTTTTTTCTGTTCTTCCTATCATCTGGTGTTTTTTTTTTGTCTTTCGGTGTTTTGGGGATTTTTTTATTGGGTTTCTGGACACGGTAATGTCTTTTTTTTTATCATCAGATAGCAAGAGTATAGGGATATGTAGAATGGAATTTGCATAATAGCACCTCGGACTGCTCTGCTACGTGAATAATCGCATCTCTTCACACGGTCGCGTTCATCGACTTGGTGGTTTGATGGGGTCGCTTAGCGCTGTGGTGGGAAGCAACGATCGCTCCACCCGAATATTTGATGGGGGCGCTAAGCATCACGATACGCAGTTGCAACGCCACAAAGGAGCAACGTTAGGCGCTATCTTGCCATGCGCCTACCAATACATAATATGTCAACGCCGTTGTTGCAGATGTTGTCGGCCGACCGTGAGAAGTTCTCGTGGAGCCAAGGCCGTACTCCAACGGAATACTTCGACCAAAAGGTGAAGATGTTTCGCATGACGGGTATCACCGACGAGAATTTGCTGGTCACCTATGCACATGAGGGTTTGGCGGATTCTAAGGATGTTGAGGCTATGGAACTCAAGTTGATGATGGCTGGTTCTGAGGCCTACAGCACTATCGGAGCCAACACTCTCGCTCGCTACCGTGGACGCCTCGAAGCCATTCAAGGTTCGGCGAAAACCAAGTTCGAACTCCACCGTAAACCACAGACTCCGTTCTCTCCTCGCTATGCAAGGCGTGAGGATAACCGCTATCCCAAGCGTGAAGATACTCGTGAGTCTCGTCTCACCGTCACTCGTGTTGTCCGTGCTGATCCAAAGAAGCAGTGGGTTCACTCGAACGGAAGAAAGTACAACCCTTGTCGACATTACGGAGGAAATCACTTCCACGACAAATGCACTCGAAACGAGACGAAGCCAACCGCAACTATCTCGAGCGCAAGTCAATCCGACAAAGACAAAACCGGGAAAACCTTCGAGAAAAAATCATTCTACAAAAAGGCAGTAAGGGGCTATTTCGTAGTTGAGGGATCCGAAGATGAGGAGGAAGATGAAAACGGGTATTATGAGCAGGAATACGGTTACTATTCCCACCACGATACCGAGGAGGATTATATAGTTAGCGAGGATGAATACTACAGAGGTTCTCGTTATGTTTCGTCTGCCGCTCCTGTGACTCCAACCAAAAAGCCGAAGCTTCCATCTTCTGCATTTCCAGTGCCTCCACCGATCCCATTGAAGAGCAGGCCATCGTGCTTCGCCTCAGTTGTGGAAGAGCCAGAAAAACCAGCAGTGTCAAAGGAGCCACTAAAGGCATCGGTGCTAGAAGAGGTGTTTCCGCAGACAACCAAGCCACAACCTCCGCTCAGACCAATGATGGCACAACATCCTCTGGGAGTGGATGTACTTGGCGATGAGGCTGACCATAGGCCCAAAATCAAACCACCTAAGCCTCGTAAGCCTCCCAAACTCTCTTCAAATCAGTACAAACCTCCTCCACCCTCGTCAATGAAAGTCGAGATGGGCTACCTTGCACAAATCCCAGCCGAGGCCGGTTCAAAACTGGCAACCAAACCAGTCTGCAACACTTGCAAAAAGCGTTTCGTCTCGATCAATCGTCTCCATCGCCATCTGCTGCAGACGCAGTTCCACGGAGAAGGATCCACCGCAGTGAAAGTGGTTCACTCGGACCCAATGGTGGTCCCTTCGGACTCCACAGTCCTTTTTTCCGAACTCCAGCGACGAACGTTTTGCTCCCGCCAACTGCGCCTCCGTCACACCCTCCCCGAGGACGACTCACCATTGATCAAGGCTGTCGCTGACTCCGGATACGGCAACAGTGCGGTTGACTCTGCGCATGCGGAGGAACTCGAGACCATGGGATGGGCTTCAAATCGGCGGCAGTTGGCCCAACCAAAAAAGATATCGGGAATGGGCAATGGCATCGCTACCATCACCGAGGTTATCGACATTCCAGTATACATTCCCGCAAAGAATGGACAGATCGCCCATTTTACGCGCACCTTCAACATTCTCAAGGAGTTGGGGACACCACTTCTCATCGGAGGTGACATCCTAGAAGCCGAACGAATCGACCTCCTCCACAACGACGAAATGGTCATCGGATCATGTAGGGACTTGAGGATCAAAACAACTTCCCGAAACATCAAGAAGCCGGTGGTCCGACCACTGCGGGTCAAGGAACAAGTCACTATCCCGGCTGTTTCTTGGATGGTGGTTAAGGTCAAAGGCCTCGACGCGGATGGAAAGGTCCTGCGAGTATGGCCAGCCATGGAAGTGAAAAAGACGGGTTATGGTTTCCCGCACGGAGCTATCGACAGTGGCCAGGAAAATATCTTCGTCACCAATTTCCTCGACCGGCCTATCACCCTTCACAAAGATCAAGTCCTCGGTTACTGCCGACCCTATGAAAAGGGATTCATCGGGACCGAACTCCCGCAGCAAAAGGCTCATTACCAACCAGAGTACAAGTACGACCTACCTGAAGGGATCTCGGTGGGAACCGACGCCACGTGCACCGTTGGTGAGGTAGATGTCAACCCCGAACTCCCGGAAGAAGAACAATTGCAGCTACGCCAGCTGGCGGAACACTACCGGGTGTTATTCAACAGCCTGCCAGGCCTGGTGAGGGAACCTGAGGAGGACTGGCTGCGAATAAAGGTCGATCCAAGCCTGGAAGCAAAACTAAAGACCAAACCACCTTACCTCATCTCGGAAAAGGGACGGAAGGCAGTCGACGCCAAGTTTGACGAGAATCGGAGCCTGGGACGGATGCTGGATTCACCACCCTCACCGTACAATATGTCGGTGTTCGTAGTGGGTAATGATCGTCCGGTGGTGGATATGAGGCCGCTGAACGCCATCGTCAGTGGAGATGCCTACCAGTTGCCTCGCCAGGAAGCCGTTACGGAGAAACTGAGAGGGAAGAGATACATGTCCTCGATAGACATCACTTCGGCTTTCTACCAATGCATGATTCACCCGGATGACCAGCACAAAACCGGAGTGGTGTCCCACCGGGGCCATGAAATGTTCCGGGTCACCACCATGGGATACAAGGGTTCCCCAGCACACCAGCAACGACTGATGGATAAGCTGCGCCGTGACAATGGCCTCGGTACCTTCATGTCATGTTATATTGACGATTGTGTCGTTTATTCGGACACGTTTCAAGAGCACCTTCAACACTTGGATGCCGTGTTCAAGACCTACGCCGACATTGGGATCACTCTCAAAGCCTCCAAGTGCCATCTCGGATACCAATCCCTTGAGATTCTTGGCCAGATGGTGGATCGTCTCGGGCTTTGCACTACGGACCAAAAGGCGGCAGCGGTGCGACAACTGGCAATACCAACCACTATGGCCGACCTTGAGCATTTCATCGGCATGATTGGGTGGCATCGGAGCCACATCCCGTACTTTGCACAACAGATTGAGCCACTTCAACGCCTCAAAACTAGGCTCAACAAGGAAATCGCGATAGACATCCGAAAACGTCGAAAGTTCGCGACTGCAGCGCTCAATATCGATGACCCCCCATCACGAAGCAAAGGAGCTCGGCTGCAACCAAGCCCTCAAATCACTCGGGCCCAACGCAAAGGAGCGGCCGCGGCAAAGACGGTGCTGTTGGAGGGCGAGGCCCTAGCCGCTTTTGAAGACCTCAAAAACACGTTGGGATCCAAGACGGTGCTGCGACATTACGATCCAGCCAAGAAGGTTTATATCTTTGTCGATGCTTCACGAGCCTATGGTTTCTGTGGTACCGCCTACCAGGAAGGCGACGACGATGAGGAGGAACAGCCACCTGGGAAACCTCCGGACATACCGATAAAAACAAAGCGAAGATTACATCCGATCGCGTTCATTTCCCGCGAACTCACCGGTGCCGAGCGCAACTACTGGCCAACAGAGCTCGAGATGGCAGCTCTGGTCTGGGTGGTCAAAAAATTTGCACATTATCTCGAAGTCTCTCCTGACCATGAGATATTCACCGACCACCAAGCAAATGTCGCCATCACCAAGATGATGTCACTCCGCACCAGCAGCCCTGGAAAGGCAAATCTTCGATTACAGACCTGGGCGGTGTTCCTCTCCCAATATTGGCCATTGAACATCACCTATCTGGAAGGAGAATCCATGCTGGTCCCGGATGCGCTGTCCCGTTTGAAGCGCGACCTTTCCGAACGAGAACGATTGCGAGCGCTGAAGGCTGAATCCGGCGAAGAACCCGAAAAGGCGTTTTTGGGCACAGAAACGGGAAGACACGGCAAGACGGTTATCCATTTGAATCTCGACCCCAACCTTCGCCGCCGCATAATCGAGGGCTACAAGACGGACAGGCACCTGGCAGCAGTGCTCAAACGACTGGAGCGAGACGCTCCCTTGGTAAACGGAGTCCGAGAGGCCCCACACTATTGTTTTCGTTTTGAAAACGACCTCCTGTTCTACCGTGAGAAGAATGGCAGACTCCGTCTAGCCTTGCCACGGGATGTCATCAAAGAGACACTGGAAGAATCCCATGACTGTGAGGCACACGGAGGTACAAACCGGGTCCTTTCGCGACTCTGCCACCAGTACTATTGGAAGAATATGCGGACGGATGTCTTGGAGTATGTCCGCCATTGTCCAAAGTGTCTGGTTAACTCTACACTCCGCCAAAAACCTTTCGGAGACATGCATCCGATCGAATCACCACCAGAACCTTTCCATACCATCACCATCGATCTGGCAACGGCCTTGCCCAAGAGTTCTGGCTGGCAGCGTGGCGGTTTCCAATTCGACGAAGTTATGGTTATCACAGACAAATTCACCAAATTGGTCCGCCTCCGGCCTGGTGTGAAAGATCAGAAAGGTCCGGCCTGGGCAAAAACAATGTTCGAAGATTCCATTTGGGGTTTACCTACCGTCATCATCAGTGACCGCGATGGGAGGTTCACTAGTAAGTTCTGGAAGGCGTTACTCGCAATGTTTGGTGCCAAAGGATATCTCACCACCGCCCACAACCCGCACTCCGACGGACAATCAGAGCGAAACGTCCAGACCGTCATCATCGCGTTGCGTCATTTCGTGGGTATTCATCAAGAAAACTGGGTCGACGCCCTCCCATTCCTCGAGCACGCTCTGAACTCGGCCATCAACGCCAGCACCGGAAAAACGCCTTACGAGATGTTATTTGGGTTCAACCCTCGACATGCAGCCGATTTGAAAGCCAAGTTCAATCTCTCTAGCGACCTTGAGCTGCTATCTAAGGTCACCGACTTTCCAGCCGTGGAGGCTTTAGGCCTGATGCGAGAAGCCCATCGGGCCGATCCTGTCGATGCGGTACGGATTGCCCAAGCCGTGATGAAAGACCGATATGACAAGAACCACCAACGTCCCGATTTCTCATCCGGCTACGCCTACATCAAATTCAGTAAAAAGGTCCGCATCGGCTACAAGCTCCCTGGCGTGGAATCAGCTAAACTTGCCCCACAACGATCTGGTCCATATCGCATTGTCAAATCGGTCGGTCCAAACGGTCTTGCCTATCTCTTGGACCTCGACGGAGATCTCCCGGGTGTCCATCCCGTTTTTTCAGTCACGCATTTGGTTCCAGCTCCCACGGGCGCCGATCCTTTCGAACGGCCTCCAGCACCAGTCGGTGACCCACGCGCCCAGGACCGCGACGGCAGTTTCGTTATCACGGACATCATCAAGCGCCGCGACAATGGCACCAAACGCCGACCAAAAATCAAATACCTGGTCCGTTGGAAAGATTCTTTCCCGCATGACGATCGATGGATCCCCCTCCACAACCTTAAACACTGCGAGGACCTTATCGACCGCTACCACATGCGTGCCGGCTTGGACGAAGATGGAAATCCACTTGGTTGAGGTGTCTGTCCTAACAATTTTTTTCGGTCGCTCCCAAATTTTCTCATGGTTCTCTACTGGTTACTATCATCTCAGATGCGTTTATATTTTCCTTTTCTGTTCTATTGTTTTTCCTATTTCATTGTTTTTCCTTTTCTTTTTCTTAAAACCTCTTCTACGGTTACAGTTCATGGCATAGCTGGCGCAAAAGACCAGATTCCCTTTTCCAAAAAGGCGAAGCCTTGGGGTGTTGCTACCATCCTGTTACGTGGGATCTTCCGCTCCCAAGGATCCATAGCTTACTAAGCCTTCACCTGACCAGGGCTTAACCCTGTGTGCCCAGACTCTGGCTCCCTTAAATAGCCACTAGCTAGAGTAGGGAATATCATCTGTTTACCTATCTATCTGATTACTGTGTCACTTTGAAGGTCGCCGTTTACGGTCCCCTTGACGCTGCAGCGTCGACATGCACGTCCAACACCCGCCTGAGTCCTTTCGGCGAGCTTAGGGTAGCAGTTAGGGTTAATTGAGCAACTGGGAAGTAGCTTAGTAGGGCGAATTCCTCCGCATGCACGTTCGCTATCATCATTCAGGCGTTTGATTTTGCAGGCTTCTACACGAGCATGAGTTTATCTCAGGGATTACCGCGCTCTAGTTACGTATGAGACAAGCCGTTGTTGTAGCGATGGCACGTTGTCGTCGAGTTTAAGAAAACACGATTGCCTCACCACTCAACACTGGCAGCTCGCGCTCGACTCTCGATCATCACTCCGAGACTCAAAAGAGACGACAACTCAGCCTTATACGCTGTCAAAAGCTTCGCTCTTCCTCCCCCTCGATTCTCTGTCGCGAGCGCTTCATTTACATGTAAATCACACTCGAAAGCGATGTTCTGTTGCCCTTCCATCACCACCAACACTCACTCACCCTATGTCCCAAACTCTCTCGGCAACCCGACCGACTCGACCACCAACCACAAAAGAGTCAACAACTCCACCTTAAACGCTCCCAAATATTTCGCTCTTCTCCCCACCCGATTCTCCATCGCGCGCGCTGCATTTCCATCTCTTTATCTCCTTCTTTTGGTGTTCTGTTGCCCTTCCATCACCACCAACCCTCACCCAAAGATGTCCCAAATTCCCCCACCTCACTCGGCAACCCCACCTCACCACCCAAACCTCCACCATCGCCGGCGACAACGCCGAGCCCCCACAGCCCTCCGCCGCTCCGTCTACCGTTCGAGCCATTTCCGCAGCCATCCGGGCCGAATACGAGCCATAACGAGCGAAAAATAGCGAATTTCATGTGTCAACGCCCGACTTTCGCCAGCATGAGTACCGACTCGACAAAGGCTTGGCGATTTGTGCCTGAACCTCGGCACGGACCTTTTAGTTTCCGACGCTAATCGCTTATCGCAGCCAATCGATTGGAGGGGAGGCAAGGGGTGAGGTCATGACATGTGCCTGCCATCGTATTGTAGGGCGAGTTTCAGGCGCCCAACTCCGAACTTTTTCATACACCATCATCACCACCATATCTCAGCAATCTTTTCTTCGGCTTTCTCACGACAAACGCCGCCTTTTGAGGAGACAGAAGGAAGCGAACGGACAAACGCCAGAATTCCGTTCCCAACCCTCTCGACGATCCTGCTACAGACTGCTCGAACAGCCCGCAAAAACATCCTCGCCGCCGCAAAAGCAACCCAGCAAACCACCGTCTCGCACATCCCTTCCCTCGCCATGCCGCTCCCGGGTCTTTCGAATCTCAAGCTTCCTTCGTTTCCGCCGTTGCCAGGGCCGCATCCGGTGGGGTCGTTGGATATCGAGGTGGCCTCTGCGCTGCTGACGGATGAGGAACTGCCCAGGGATGACAAGTTTGATGACAAGTTTGATGACAAGTTTCCAAAGACGATCCATTTCAGGGCGTATTATCCGGCGAGCTTGGAGGGGGCGGAGGGGATGGCGCAGAGGCCGGTTAGGTGGTTGCCGGAGCCGCATCAGAGACAGTATTTGAGTGGGTATGGGAGGTTTGTGGGGTTGGGGGGGTGGGTTAGTGAGGTTGTTTCGTAAGTCTTTCTGGTTCTGGTGATGGTGTGAGGAAGGCGGGGGTGAATGGCGGAGTGATGATGGACGACTGCTGACTGGGCCGGATAGACATCTTCCAAAGTTCCTCCACTACATTTCGATACCGGCTCTCGAGGCTGCCCCGCTACTTCCGGCGAAGGAGAGAGAAGAGTCACTACCGATCTTGATCTTCAGTCACGGGCTTGGAGGAACAAGGAATGCCTACTCTACAATCTGCACCTCGCTCGCGTCACATGGTATCCTCGTCCTCGCTCCGGAACATCGAGACGGATCAGCACCAATAACCTTCATGAGGGAGACGCTGGCCGACCCCGACCTCTACACGCCCCCCTCCAGTTCAGCAAACTCCATCTCGGAGGGAAAGGAAGGCAGCAACACCTACCAAGGCTCCACCTCCACAAAACACCACGGCAAAATCCCCGGCAAACGCTACTGGTCCAACCCCTTTGCCCAAGCCGGCAAGAAATCCTCCGTCGCCTACACCGCCTACCCGCACGAACTCTCGGAAGAAATCTCCGCCGGCCGCAACACCCAGCTCGAAATCCGCTGCTTCGAACTCGACCTCCTCTTCCGCTTCCTCCAAAAACTCCACTCGGGCTCCATCAACTCCATCCCCCGCGAAGCCATCCACGTCGGCCCCAACCACGAATCCGACGACTTCGCCGTCCTCTCGCAATTCACCTCCCGCCTCGCCGACCTCGACAAACCCGGCAAGGTCATCTTCTGCGGCCACTCCTTTGGCGCCGCAACAACGGTCCAGTTCACCAAGAGCGTCTTCTACGCCGACCATAAAACGCCGGAGGAATACCGCCCGCTTTACACCCCCACCAACCCCGTCCTAAAGCGTCAAATCACCCCCGCCACCCCCACCATCCTCCTAGATCTCTGGTGCCTACCGCTCCTCGGCCCAAGAACCAGGTGGTTATTTGAACAGCCCCTCCCCGCATGGCACTCCCCCACCGGCCCCTCCGCCATCCTCACCATCATGTCCGACCAATTCTTCATCTGGAAAGAGGGGATGCGCGCCGTATGGCGCGTCCTCTCCCCCCGCCCTGGCGCAAAGAGCGCGGAAATCACGCCGTTTGGAGAGAAGCACCCGCAGTGGTTCTACGTCAAGGGCTCCCGCCACCTCTCGCAATCCGATTTCGGCGTCCTCTTCCCCGGCCAAGTCGGCGGCACCGGCGGTGCGGACGGCGAGAAGAGAACTATGGCCCTCAACGTCAGCGCCGTCCGCGAGTTTCTTACGGACCGCGGAATCCTCCCTGCCGCATCGACAACTCCCGAAACCGCAAACCCGGAAACAGCCGCCACCGTCGAGGGTCTCGCCGCTGCCGTTACGACGCTTAACTTGGATAACACGAGCTTGCTGAAGCCAGGTGAGGGTGCGCCCGCGGAATGGATTGCGTTGAGGGGTGGGGAGTGGATCCAGGGAGATGCGGAGGAGGAGGCCAAGGCCGCCGACAAGGCGATGGGGAGGAGGGAGAGCGTGCATGAGTATGTGGAGGACAAGGAGGGAGATGGGGGGGAGATTAGGGCTACGAGGAGTGGGGTGCAGGTTGAGGGGGAGGAGGCGATCGAGGAGGAGGGTGAGGGGGGGAGTAAACTTTAGAGAGTGGGTGGTTGTAAGGAGAATGGTGATGGGGAAAGGGATGGGATGGGATGGGATGGGTTTTTATTTGGTACGGGAGTTTTATAGATTATGGGTATTTCGGGTTTATGGGGGGTTAATTGATATGGTAGATCTCTTCTCTTCGTTCCCAGTTCGTATCTTGAACTTTTCCTCTTGATTTACTTACTCGTGCGAGGCGGACTTGACTGGGTCGTTATGGGAATGCGTATCCCGGTCTTGTTTGGACTCATAGGTTTATCATACGTGACATCTCTTCTTTTCGTACGATCGTTTTGTTTGAGTCTCTCGTATCTTGTGTAGTTCCTACTCTTGATTTTACTCGTGTGCTGTACTGGGTGGTCGAGAACAGTACGGAATGCGTGGGTGGTCTGCGGGAATGGATTTATTCTACTTGTAGTTATGATGGCTAGCTTGTGTGGGATGCGGTATCGTACTTCCAATTTGCTAATGTTGGTTGGCTCGTGTCCCGGCAATTGCTGCTCTTGATTTACTCGTGTGGTGAGGACTGGACTGGATGGATGGGGAAGGCTGTGCGGAATGCGTGAGTAGTCCGCGACACGAATGGATATCTTCTACTCGTAGTTTTGATGGATGGTAGAAGAAGATAGTACTTTTGATTTGTTAATGTTGGTTAGCTCGTATTTGGTGCTAGATGAGTCTGAGCTACTCGTGTGTCTGCCTTGTGCTCATCTCCTACCGAATTACTAATACTCATGCTCGTTGCTTCTTGCGGTTCAGCATGGAGTGGTGGATTTCTTGTGGAGATGTGGTTATTGGGGTTTGAAGATTCGTATTTTTGTAGATGATGCTGGGGAGTGCTCGATCGTACTTCTTCGCCAGGTTATGCTACAGTCGAATACAGTACGGAATGCGTGGGTAGTCTGTGGGAATGTATTTCTTCTACTCGTACTGAACTATGATAACTAAGTAGTTTGTAAGGGATGCGGTATTGTTCGTTCCACTTGTACTTGTCGGTGTCCTCGGGATTTGGGGAAGATGAGCTCGAGTTACTGGTGTGTCTGCCTTGTACTTATCTCGTGCTCGATGTTCCTTGCGGTATGTACAGTACGGAATACGTGACCTGGGTGTACTGGTGGGTTCATCGTAGAGACGTGGGTTGCTTGAGGTTTGGTCTTCTCGTATTTCGGTAAAAGATGCTGTGGGGTGCTCGTGGATCTTTCGTCATCGCCTGGTTAAGGTTCTGTCTGTAGGAATGTATTTCCAGTGCAGGTTTTTGATGAAAGCTCGTGGAGATGCGGTTTCGGCTTTGCGCTGGTTGCCTCGTATTTTTGGCTCAAGCTACTCGACTACTCGTGTGTATGCCTTGTGTCTCGTCCGCGATGTTTGTTGGGTAATGTACAGTACGGAATGCGTGCACGCGTGACCTGGGTGTACTGGTGGATTTCTCGTGGGGATGTGGTACGTTTGATTGAGGTTTGGTGACTCATATTTTTGTAGATGATGCTGGGGGGTGCTCGTGTGCCTGCGTGGTGCCATTCCTCTTCTTCTGTGCTTTGCTCCACAGGGGTATGGCGATACTCGTAGACGTTCTCGATAATGAGGCTCGTATACTTTAGTGTGCTCGTACAATCACAATCTTGAAGCTGTCAACCTGTCTTTGGACCGTGTTTCCTTGGATAAGTATGAATATGGATCTTTCGTTTGGTGGCTCGTGGAGATACATGTATTCAGTGTCTTCGGACTTTGGTTACTCGTATTGTGTAGCAGATGCGGTTGGGGTGCAAGCTCGTGGAGATGTGGGTTGATTGCAGTGAGGTTTGAAGACTCGTAGGTTGTAGAAATTGCGGTGGGGTACTCGTGGATCTTTCTTCATCGCCACTGGGTTTGGTCCTGCTTCCGGCACTGGGGTAGACCGTGCTTTGTGTCCACCAGTTGTCTCTGCTCGTTAACTGCTCGTGTACGTTGAACGGAAATCGTGGCATCCCCATTCTCTTCCCCGAGGTGTGATCTTTGCAATTGCATCTATGCGGGGTAGGAGATTGGGCTCGTGTACGCTGTGTTGTCTGAAACCCGTGAGATTGGCGAACAATGCATCCCCATTAATATTCTTCTGCATATATGCTCGGCCCTCTGGGTCGTGAGACGGGTTTAGTATGTCAGGACGTGCTGGAGGGAAGTGCTCGTGGGCGAGATTCCGAATCCTACTTACTTGTTGGATCCTTGCGTGAGATGGCTATTGGATGCGGTTGCTCGTAGGACTTGATACCGCCCTTCAGTTTTGTTGCTATATTCTGAGTACTTCTTACTTTGAGCCGGATTAGTTCGTCTGGGTATGAGGATGCGTATGTCGGTTGTTGGGATGGGTCGTAGGAATAAGGTGTCGTGCTTTACTACATACTCTGATCGTCTCGTATTTGAAGCTAGACACTGTCCTGCTGGGTCCTTATGCGTGCGTAGATTCTCACTTCGACGGTTGATTGCCTGAAACTGTACTAGTACGTGGGATACAGTGGAGTCTTCAAGGTTACTCCTCTGCAAGTACTCGTACGCAACGAAAAGCGCCTTTCACGGCAGCTGTGGACGAGCCTGAGTTGGTTCTGCGGTCTGCTAGCTTGCCGTAAGATTGTCTGGAAGGACGTATTTTGCTTGGTTGACCAGGTAGGATTGGCTCTAGCTCTTTTGTTGGGATCCTCGTGGATCAGTTTTGGGATGCTCGTGGGGTGAGGAACTTGAAGGTGGAGACTCGCGAGCTACTCGTGGATCTTTCTTCATCGCTACTTAACTGGGTATGGACCTGCTTCCAGCACTGCGGTAGACCGTGCTTCGTGTCCACCGGTTGTCTCTGCTCGTTAACTGCTCGTGTATGTACCACTGAAATCGTAGACATCCCCATTTTTCTGCTCCGAGGCGTGACCTTGACATCTATGCGGGGTAGTAGGAGATTCGGTCCGCGTAGGCGGAGTTGTTGGATACTCTTCTGTGGGTCTCGGTCGACACTGTACTGGCATCCCCATGCTTGGGCAAAGGGTCGTGTAGGCTTGTTTATGTCAGGAATTGCTGGAGTGGAAGTGCTCGTGGGCGAGATTCCGAATCCTACCTATTGGATCCTGGCGTGGGATGGCCATTGGATCGTTGGGATAGCTCGTAGGAATACCCTTAGTATCGTGCTTCACTCTGATCGTCTCGTATTTGAAGCTAGACGTTGTCCTTCTGGGTCCCTATGCGTGCGTAGATCGTGCCTTTTGCGGTTGATTGCATGATGATACTGTACTAGTAAGTACTTACGTGTGATATAGTCACGGTGTAGTCTGCATTCCGAGTCTCGTGCCATCTGTAGAATTCCAATCTGTCTGTTTGCCGTGCGAAGACCACTCGAAGGAGTGCTAGTTATCTGGAGCAGCGTACGTTGTTTCAAGTTGGTTCTCCAGGCCAGATACTAGGTACGAGTGGCTCTTTTGTTGCGTGCATCGTGGTTGAGTTTTGGACTGCTCGTAGGTTGAGGAAGATGGAGAGGAGCTGCTCGTGAAGACTTCTCCATCAACCGGAAGTTAAGGCATGCGCCATCCCTTTTGTGTGCCTTGTTCTCTACTTGTATACGCGCGGGAGTGTGCGTGTCGACTTGGATCATACCATTCTTTACTAGATCTAGAGCTGGATACACGACGAACTCGTACGGTTTGGTGTGATCGTGCGTTCGGGAACGTGAGAACCAATCTGTCCGTACTAATCCTTTGCATAGTTCAGATGGAATGTGGAAAGGGATCATTTGTTGGGTGGCTCGTGGGAATATGGTAAGATTGAGGTTTGGAGGACTCGTATTTTGAGGGAGATCTGTTCTTATGGTTATGGGGATGCGTGGTTCGGTTTTCTTATGGTGTCCGATTATATGTGTGATTCGTGTGATGCGGAAGTGTCTTCATTCTGCTTTCTTTTCTTTGTTGATCGTAGTGAAACCGTTGGCGTTTTCAGGAAGGTGTGCTGGTCGTGTGATGCGTATGACGAAGGCTACTTTACTAGAATACCCTTGATGCGCGTCTTGTTGCGTGTCTCGTGGGGATACAGTAGGATTGAGGTCGTGTCAAGTCGTAATTCAAGGAGGATACGCTAGGTTCTAGCTGCTCGTGAGAGGTTAATTGGCTCAGGCACCATGGAGGGTTATGGTGTCTCGTATAACTTGCTTTCTTGAAGTTCGTGGCTGTCGAAGTCTCGTGAGAATTGCTTTATGCCGACATGTAGAATCGCGTGTGAAGTGCCATTGGTACTGTATATGCATCCCCATTCTTCACAGCCTACTAGTTATGTCAGGATAGACTCGTGTATGGCAGTGACTACGGCCTATTGACTTCACTGGCAGTGAGCTAGACGCGGAGTTGTAACACGTGGGGATTTAGTATCACTGGCATCGATATGCGTTGGATCTCTTCTCTACTCGTACTGTACGTTGAGAAGGATGAGTATGAGGGCCGGAACGGAGAGATAGGCTAGCTCGTATTGTAGTTGTTGGCGTCGTCGCGTCTTGCCAGTTGGTGTATCGAGGCTCGTAGATATTCCTGGGTCCTGTAGTCGCCTCGTGGGGCCGTACTGGGTGGCGTGCTCCTGTGTTTGGAAAGCTAGGTGAGAACTACTTGTTGGTCTGTGATTCATTGGATAGTTCAGGAAATTCAATTGCTGGGTGGCTCGTAAGAATAGAGTATCTTGATTCACGTTTGGCATGGTTAGTTGTCTGATCCTGATATATGGTTTTCTGAGGATGATGGGAGGAGGTTTAGCTAAGGTACTCGTAGCTTCGTCTAGAAGTCGGGGTCGGGGTGCGCGTGAGGCAAAGTCCTTCAACCTGCAGGTCTTTTGTGAGGACGTTCTTTCACTGTGTCTGGTTGAATCGGCTGGCGGGCTCGTTACGTACGCTTTGGTACGCTCGTGCATTCGGAAAGTTAAGGAGTAGTTGGTTCGTGTTTGTTCGATTTTGCAGATTGACTTGTAGACTCGTGATTCTTCACAGCTCGTAAGGATACAGTAAGTTCTAGCTTCGGACTCCGGTCTACTCGTACCACCTTATTTCAAGCTTTCCGAGGATGATGGGGCTAGGCTTGGTCTTTACTGCCAGGTTATGATGATATCGATCGACCGTTTACGTTTCTCCTTGCGAGTTCCTGCTTTCCCCGAGATCTCGTCGTGTTGAGGGTCGCAGGGTCTGTGAATTCTCCATGTCAATAGATTTACTCGTCCACTTTGGTATGCTCGAACTTATGAGCGTTCAGGAAGTTGGCAGCGTTGCAACTACTACTAGTTGATCGGTGTTTCTTTGGTAAAGTACAAGTGTGTGAGCTGGTTCTTGGGGTGGGTTGCTCTTGGGCCGAGAAATGGTATGGTTGAGGTTTGGTCTACTCGTATGTGGCTTCGGAGGAAGATGGGGTTTGGGATGCTCTTGAGGCTTGCGCCTGGCAGGATCTTGTGTCTCGTACTTTTCTTCGTCCACTTATTTCTGGCTTATGCTGGGGTATGGGGGGAGAGTAGTGTTTGTTCGGCTCTACTGATGAGCTCGTGCGATCAACTGGAAGCTGGGGACTATTTCGTTCGCGTTTCTCTTGTACGTCACCTCACGTGCTCACTGGCAGTTACTTGTAACTAATGCGTGAGCTATACCCTCGCTTGCAAGCTTGGTGGCTCGTAGGGACACGTCCCCAGTGTCTCTACACTTTGGATTAAGCGTATTTTGAGGAGGATGGAAAGCAGCCACTCGTAAGAAAGCTTCGTAGTAGAGGCTTACAGAGGGGGAGGGTACGAGGACTTGCAAGGTTTCTTCTGTGTCAGGCTGTTGCTGGAGCGTGACGGGGGTTGTACGAATCTTGCGTATTGAATTTTCGGCTCGTGGATTGCTGCGAAAACGCAGCTACGTGTCGGCGAACATCCCCATTATTCTCAGGTTTCTTGGATCGTTATCTTTGCAGCTTCGCGAGCTAAGCGGCTGTCTTCGTACAGGCGAGGTTGTCCGTAACTCGTTGATGTAATTCAATTAAGTTCTTCTTGGACTCATATCCCCGTTTAGACATCTGCTCTGGGTCGTTGTACTTGTGGTTTTTTCTCTATCGTTGCTGGGGAGGGTCGGAGGTTTTTATAATTCTTCTAGACGGATTGGCAACGGCCTAGATAACGTGTATCTCTATAGAGGAGGGGTAAAAGAGTATAGCAGACGATAAGATTGGGAATGTTAGAACGCGAACGTGAAATAGCAGCTGCACTTGCGACTCGGTTTGGATGCGTAAGAAAATTAGAGGGGTGAGAATGTGTATTCAGTAATGGAGGTTTATGGAAGAAGGTGCGATGCGTATTTTGAGTTAGCTTGGTCCAGTCTGCTGTGTACTAGTAGTTGGTTTTTACCGTGAGGTAGGTGAGCTGTACTTGGCGTCGTTTTGCTTGCTTGCATGGGCCACTCGTAGGAAGATGGCGAATAAGGAATATTGGGGTTCTCGTGCTTTGATGAAGATGTGAATTCATTCCCATTCACTCCGTGAGATTTGGGGTTTGTTGTACTGGTTTGCGGCCGTTTGCCACACTCGTAGGAGATAGTTTAGAAGGAGATTGGGGTACTCGTGCTCTGATGAAGATGTGAATTCTTCTCTTGCAACACGTAAGATTCTCTTACACGAGCTCGCGTACGGGACTGAGTTGCAATTGTTCGTATCATTGTCGATTCTGATCCTTGGTTGGCTCGTCCCTTAGGAGGTTTTGAGCGTAGAGACCTTTGTGTTCTGAGGCTCGTAGGCAGTCTGGTTACGTCCCCATGCTTCTTCACTCGTGGAGCTATGATGACTGAAGTTGGATATCTCGGCCCTTCGTTTTAAATCGTAGAATCTGATTTCAGACACCAGGTTCATGGTTTGACATTCGAACTTGATGTATTTGGTACGTTATTTGTTTTCGGTTGATTTGTGAATCTCGTAGCACCTTCTCCAGAGTTTGCTGTTGAGACATGTGGTATTCGTGCTATGTCCTTGTGTGCTTCTTAGTACCCTTTATTTTCTCGTGTAAGAAACCGTATTGGGGAGACCCTCGTGAAACCAATAGAGAAAACGAAACCAAATTCTTCCTTGTTCTATGGTTGCTCTCCGGTGAGAGGGTGAAGACTCGTAGAGTCTATTCGCTCTGTTCAGGTTTATCTCGTACAAGGCATTTGACTGTCAGATAGATCTCGTAGTTTCTTCGGATGAAGACCGTGAGTGCTTTTCTTTCTGTGCTTTCTGATTTGATGGTGTCATCCCCGTACTTACATTGCTGTTCGATGCAATCAATTAATCGTAGTTCAGATAGCGAGTAGTTGGGCCGTTGAAAATTGTCCATTTTTAAACCTCTGTTGAGAAGCAGAGAGGAGTGGCGGTGTGTATTGTATACAAGAAGGGAACTCTGATGTACATTTTGTTGTCGTGTAGGTCTTCCGGAGCAGTGTCATGTTTGTTGGGGGAGACAGGAAAGTTGTGATCTTTACTTATTTCCGCATGTGCGCATGTATTGCGTAACATGCAAGGCTTCTGGTCGTATACGTGCGCGTGTATCTTGTGCAAGCTCTTCTCTCAATTTGCTCGTATTAGGTCCACCACTTGTAAGACGTTACGGTGTGAGATCTCGTACTCCACTTCTCTTGCACTTGCCTTCTGATTACTGTGACTCGTGAGTAAAGGGCTGCCAGTGAGTGTATGGTGACCTCGTAGGGCACGATAAATTCTTGCTTGTAGAGTATGCCAAGGTGTTCTCGTAGCCTGACCCCTTCTCTCGCTTATGGTGAGGTGAAAAGGAGGGTGAGTCGCTAGATCGTAGCTTTTGTGTGATAATGCGTATCGCTATGCAAGACTAATTGAGTGTAGTAGAAAATGAATGCGTACGTTCTTCTTTGCATGATTGGGCGCGAGTTCGATGCTAATAAGATTCGGATGTGAGGGGTATTATTCGAGAAATCTATCGTATTTGTTTTGTCCTTATCTTTGTACGTTCTTTTGGCCTATCCATATCGTACAAAGTTGAGTCACCTCGTGAATATTGGCTCCCCGGATATGGTACTCAGTGATGTACTCTTGTTTTGCGTAATCATTTGGCTGCATTCATCTGAACATTTTACATAGGTTGCTCATATTATGTTATTCTTTTTCCGGGCTCCTAAGGTCATTGTACTGGCAGACAAGCCATCTTAGGCTTTCTTCTACTCGTGAAAGTTGAGTAATGGAGCATATATGGAAATCTATACTTGTGTACTAATGCATATGCATGCAAATTTGACTCTAACTCCCATTCCAGTTTAATGTGGGCTGCCACAACATCCTCATACGCCTCTGGCTTTCGTTTCGGTGACTTTCTTGGTAGATGGGCTTGAGCGTCTTCTCGTACGTCTGTTCATCACTTTCGATCGGCTAATATCATGAATTGTTGTACGTTGATTCCGCTCGTGACAGGATACTGAGGATTAAGTTGCCCAGGTGTTACTTTCCAGGTCCTAAAGTTGTAACTTGCTTACTCGTGTTATGGTTTTGCAGTAAGTTCAAGTTCGATGTGAGAACTTACTTGTATCTTTGGTCTTGAACGGTTGAAAAAGACTATCGGCATCTTGCTAGGGTTCTCCAGCAAGCTTGTGATGTGTATATGACGTATTCGTATGCAATTCTCTGACGCAAAGCGTGAAGTTGCCGCAAAGCTTTGAGAGCCCCTTGTTACGAGCCCGTTCGGAAAATAAAACGCTTGCCAGTCTACACAACCCCGACTAAGGTGGACTCAACATCACCACTTCGTCAATACAGGGTCACAATACCTTATTTGTGTTTGTTTGATGCACAGAAGAGCTGGGAGTTGTCAAGGAAAGAGAAACATTGAGGTGCTAGTTAGTTAACCGGTAATTGTTTGATGTTTATTTTCAGAACGGGCTCGTATCGAATGGTAGCTATCTCATCCATGGTCCAGAGTAGTCTGGTTCAACTACATAATTAACTCGTCGCAACCGTTCTCCATCTTAGAAGCATCTTTACCACTCGTCTCAGATGATATCGAGCCAAATATCTTGTGTTGTTCGATCCAATTGCTAATGGTTGACATTTCTAAATGGGTCTTGCGCTGTGTACATAAGTGCCAGTGAGTGCATGCCACTCTTCCTCAACTAATTACCCGGGGGGCTGTGTACATCACAACATGCGCCTCGGGAACTGGCTTCAACTTAAGATTACAGTTGTCTACAGTTGTTGTGACCGTCCAGCAACCAGAAGAAGTATACTTGAATATTACAGCACCGCTGGTTCTGTGTATTATGTATTGCAATGTGAATACAAGATGACGATGGCGGTGCTCGTCGACTTAGCTAAGCTCGAGCCTCCAGCCGTCGATTTATGTTTTCGGACCCTGGCAGGCGCGCTCACACCGTAAACTATACAAGGCCAGGCTGCATATTCAAAAGCTCTATCACCATCCACTCGAGATTATTCGTGGTTCAAGAAGTCAACACCTAACTTTCAACTCTCCACGCGCTTGGTCGCACCGTTGTCGCATCGGTCGAACCCGATGGCGTAGTTTAATCTAATGCCTTGCAGGGCGAACCTTAATTGAGGTAAGCTTACCGCCCAAGAAGCATGGCGACGTCTAAGCTTCAACAGCGCATGGGTTCTAACATTGGCGGATTGTCAGGAACGCAGCACGCATAGGTCATCCGTTGCACATTAAGCGAGGTCTGTTAAAAGCTCCGGAGGAGATGCTGTGGGCAGGGTCGTGGCTATGGGTTATTTCGAGCTTACTGGCTGGAAAGGGAAGTTCGAGGTGGGATTCGAGATTTGGGGTCTTCCCCACAATGGCTGGGGTCAGAGTTATAAACTCTCATGAGTCCCTCCATCGGTTTCCGAACATATCGCCATATCGCATTCAGACATATCTACTACAGCAAGACCCTCAGTTTTCACCTCGATTCTATCGTCTACCTCCCTCAACCACTTACATATCACACCCACCGCAATCACCATGTTCAATTTCACCAGCTCCTCCAAGAAATCCACCGACCAACAACGCGACGATGCATCCACCCTCGCATCCTCCGTCGCACCCTCAACATCATCCTCCCTCCACACCCTCGCCTCGAAACTCACATTCTGGAAGTCCACCTCCACCGTCAACGCTTCCGAAATGAAAGAGACATTGAAGACAGCAGAGTCGTAAGTGGCATATGCCCCCCCTCATTCGAGCCCTACTAACGCTCAGCTGTCTAGAGGCGACAAGAAGGAACCCGCAGAGCTGACGCCCGAGCAAATCGAGAAGGGCAAGAAACTCGCCCGGAAATGGAATGTCGAGTATGCGAGAGGTCCGGGAACGAGTAATAGCATCTATGGCAATCCGAATGTGTTGCCTGGCGCTGGGGGGATGGGAGCTGCTGGGGGGTGGTAGTAGGAGGGTGTGCACTGGCCGGGACCGGGGGAGGTCAGATGCGGGCGGGGAGGGTTCTGGTGCTTGCATGCTTGATTTAAGGGTTATGATTATCGATAGATTTGCTTTTGGTGCGGGACAATTAATGTTCATATGATACTGTATCTTACTTTTCATGGCCCCGGGGCAAGCCTCGATTCGGGTCAGTGTTCAAATATCGTGTGCCATGGAGTGAATTTGGATTAGGAACTTCTATCTTCACCTGGATTGCAGTCGTTTATTTTAGCCATCACGTAACAGAGACATCCTCATACTCGTAAATCAGAACAAATCCTTCGAAGCTTCCACTGTCGTTAACGCGTTGGGTGTGCTACTAGCCTGGCCAATTCTTGGATTCGTACAGTTGTCTTTAGTCTCGTAACGAATCTCGTTTGGTTCGATCGACTTGGTCAGTTGACCTGCCGTGACAGTTTCTCAGTGTACTGCATATTGATACATCCCCATACGTATATACTAGTAGCTATAAAGTCGTATCTCGACCTCTAATCGATGTTCCTCTTCGACTGGCGAATGGTCTTGTATTCGTACAGTAGCCTTCAGCACGATAGTCATATCCTGTCTTTTAGATTTGATTGATCGTTGTTGCCGTGGCGGAGTCTGCTACGTTGTGCTTTCACTGCCCGTGCAATGGCGCTAGATCAGTCTCGTAAGTGTACTACTAAGTACTTATCTTACTCTTGCTTGCAAGCGGCTTGGGCTTCTGAACACGCCTCTTCACATCATCTAAGCTTAGTCGTAGAATGAAAGTCGAGATTCGGTTGCTTATTCTTTCCATTGCAGCGTGGCAACTGGATGCTTGAAGCTTCTTTGATATGTCTTGTTCATACTTAAGTAGTCGTAACGCTCGCGCTCTCTAGATCATTTTCGTAGATGATGGAAGTTGAATGGCTCAGTTGCATGCCAGTGCTCGAAGATACATGCTGAGGCATACTCGTGGGTCTGGGAAGTAGAGTAAACGCTACTCGCATGCGTTTATTTCGTCTGAGAGGTGTGTTGTGTCTCGTCTTGGTTGAAATAGTACGTACTCGTATTGTGGTTTCCGAATGGTTCTACATGATTTTGTTTTTCGTTCCCATTAATTATAACGTGACATCTTCAATTGTTCAGGGCCTTGTTTATAGTTCTCGGTAATGCGTACAGCGCCATCTTACTCGTGTCACTTGCTCACCCCGTCATTTACCCCTGTACGAGCTGTTTCTGGTGTGCGTGTGTTGCTTTTGAAGGCTTACAAATTCCGTAGATCCAGATATCCATCGTAGTCTTTAGCTTTTCGATGAAGTTTTCTAGAATTTTCATCTCGCGCGTAGGCTTTCCGGTGTGTCTTCGGCTTACAACTTGCACTTGTGCAATGAATCCTCGTGTCGAAACCTTAGCACTCATTCGGAGACAAGCGTGAGTTATCCCACTGAAGATGCCGGTGCCTTTTCCTCGTGCGGGTACTGTCAGAGTGTAACTTTGAATCTCGTGGACATGCATGTCTTGGAATTCTCCTCACTGGACGTACCGGCTGCTTAGCACTAATGTGCTGGGACGAACCACCATATGTGTGGTTGAAGTCTGGTACCAGAAGCGTACGATATCTAAGGACTCCAACTTGACTATAAGATGTTTATCTGCGGCTGGATCGTTTATCCAGATCAGCATCCACATCTCGTAGTTACATGCTTATCTTTGTCGGAAGGTCATCGTACAGAGAATGGGTATTGCGGAGATGTGTACTTAGGTACCTTGTCGTCTGATCATGGTCTTGTCATGAAGCATATACAATGTCCTAAAATTCCGTGCTCATGTGCCGGCGCGTCATCCCCTTTTACTTCCCTGAATTACAGGTTAAGTTCGTGGATGAAGATCATAACGAGTGCTGCTAACCAGTACGATACACTCCCACTCTTTCGAGCCCTAGTAGAAATTGATCTTGTATGGTGGCAACAAATCTATCTGGAGCTTGTATGTACTGGAAAGTAGGTATGATTTAGCATCTCGTGAGTCCTGGTTCTTGCTGCAACGATGTGATTATATTCAGCTGTACTGTCAGCTAAAGCGTGCAAGGTCTGTGATGACGCTAAGAGGGTATACGTATATCGGTACGCATGTTCTCGTATTAGCATCGTCATCCATGTGATCTCCAGTTGCTTTCAGAAAACTTTGACTTGGGTCTCGTACATAGTCTTCTTTGCTGGGAGTGCGTACGTGCATCGTATCATGTACAGAGATCAGTTATTGAGGAGATAATCGTCTTAATTGTAAGGTCAGTTGGAGAACGTGCATCAAAGCAAACGTACAACAGCCAATCTTAAACTGAAGTGCATGCTTGGTGTGGAGCGTGTCCGAAGAGTTTAAAGATTCGGATAGTGATGAGTTCTAAGTTCTCGTGCCTCTCTTTCGGAAATTCAAGTTGCTATGCCGAAGGAGATAGATGGTTGATGGTGATGCGTTGCGTACTCGTGTCATGTACTAGTGGTAGGAAGTAGAGAAAACGGTTGTTCGTGTTGTATGGCCCCTCGGGGAACGCAAACAAGCACGTTGGCTCAGTGCACACCATGCTGATGCTCGTGTAGGCATGTTTGTTCATTAGGTCTTCACTGGCATGCATTGTTGTCAACTAACCCATAAGCGAACTAGCGCACTTAGCTTAGTCAGCCTGTACCTTATCTTAGATCTTCTCCTAGCTAGACTCCACACCAATACAACTATCATCAACCTCTCTTCTGTGGTTATTCGTGTGCTCGTTCCCCCTCGACATCAGGTTATGAGCTTCGGTTGCTAGAAAGCGGCATACGAATAATCACTTTCAGCAAGACAAACAAACAAAAGTCGCAAAAACACCAACTTTTTCGTCCTTCGGCCGACACATCACAACAATGGCAGATGAGGACATTCAGGACGATGGTGTCGAAGGTGTTCACAGTCTCACCTCCACCAACTACCAGTTATGGAAGACTGAAGTCCTCATGGCATTGGACGCAAAGGGACTCCGAGCCATTGTAGAAGGCACAGAGTTGGAACCTACGGTTGAACCAGAATGGCCAACGTGGCTTGATGCGAGTTTGCCCGTCAAAACTGCGTGGGCAGTTCGCAGAGGTTACCCCGACATTGTTGACGATGACAACAACGTTGATTTGGATGAACTCAATGAACTTGAGGACAAGTACGACAAGGATTACGATCGTGCTTTCAAAACTAGAGAGCGTCAAGTCACCAAACTAGACGACTATCGCCGACGAGTAGCAAAGGCTCGCATGATCCTATACAAGTCTGTCTCACGACCACTTCGTCCCGGTATTGCCGCCTTGCAGACACCGTCAGCCATCTGGACCACGCTGGAGCGAGAATACAACAAGAGAAACAACTCTACCAACAATCTCTTGCGAAAGAAGCTCGAAGTCCCATGGAGATGGGGTACAGACTTCGATGCTTATCTCGCTCGGTTTGAGAACATTGTCACCCAGCTCAGAGAAAATGGATACCCAATTGTCCATGTCGACCTATGCACACAGCTGTTTGACAATCTCCCCAAAGAAGAGTTGGCAAACTATCTTGAGAACCTGGATGACAAGATGGAAGAGAACGTCTACACCATAGCTGAGTTCATCAACAAGCTCCGCTTCGACATCAACAAGCGCATCCAGAGACATGAGCTTGAGGAGGAGCACAAAGCTTTTCAAACCAAAGCGACACGTGTCATTCTTCCCAAAGGTCGAACTCCTCGCTCTGCTCCAGGCTCAAAGACTGTCAATTGTAGCTACTGTGGCAAACCACGTCACTCGGAGGATGCCTGCTGGTCAAAACACCCTGAGCTCAAGCCAAAGTTCTCAAACAACAATCTCAAGAGAGCTGCGGCAAAGGACAAACCCGACGACTCAACCAACGACGAAGTGAAACGTCTTCGAGCACAAGTCAAAGCTCTTGAGGATGAGAAGAAGGCTGCTATCGAAAAAGCGAAGGCAAAGCAAAAACAGCAGTCATCTTCGAGACAAGTTCCTTCGTCCGTCGGCAAAAAGGGCTATATGACTATCACGTCGGATAAACTCTACTCCCCGTCTAGAGTCGTCACTGAAGTTGAAGAAGACCAGGACGATGACTTGGATGATGTCGCCTACATTCAGGGTCCGGACATCAACTACAAACATTCTCTTGTTGAATGGCATGTGGATTCGTGTTGCTCAAACCACATGGGATGCAATCCGAACTCCTTTGATGAGATTAATGATCTCCCTCATCCGGTCTTTGTCACGGTCGGAAATGGTCAAAAGGTTCCAGCCGAGGGAATAGGAAATGTCACTCTACCTGTTCAGGTGAAACCAGCCTACAGGAATTCCAAAGGCACTGTAGTTCCTGCTGAAGAAAAGGACATGAAGTTCAAGAGCGCCTACTACGTCCCTGGTCTTATGGCAAACTTGATCTCCGTACGACAACTGGCTGAAGACGGTATCACCACCCTTCAACAAGGAAGAAGAAAAGGCGACCCCACAAAGCTGTTCAAAGGAATCGCCTTTGATCGGGATACCAAAGAAACCCAGTTTACTATGTCGTCAACAAAACATGGTATCTACTCTATCGATCTTGTAGCTGAGAATTACCTTCCCGGTCTCGCTTCCAAGGTGGATGAGGATATCTCCGCCATCGATGAACTAGACCAGATGAAGCACAATCTGCCGGATCTCGAATACCTTGATGGCGACATGGATGCAGAGAAGACTGTCCTAGAGACAGTTGTAGACAACACTACTGAGCCAGGAACTGAGCGCTGGCCCACACCATCAGTAGCGTCTTCCCGCACAAACACAAATGTCTCCAGTGATAGGTGGCCTACCCCCTCGGTTGCTGACTCCGAAACTGGATCTGTCAGATGGCCAACTCCATCAATTGCAAGTTCAGCACATCCTTCAAGACATGTCACAATGGAGGAAATACCGGAGGAGGAGGAGGATAACTTGTCTCCAGTCAGACTCACTTCCGTTCTCGAAGAGGTTAACTCCTCTGATGAGGAAGTCGAAGAAGCAACAGGTTCGACTGCTTCAGAAGATCTACCAGCTTTTGAGACAATCTATGAACCCGTTACAGAGGATGAGGAGGAGCCGGAAATCGTCATCGATGTTGGAAACAGCGACATTGATGATTTCGAGGACGTTCCAGTGGACAACCCGTTTGTTTTCACATCCACAACCCAGTCAGACAAACCGGAAGTCAAGCGGTGCTCACATGATCACACTCTGGACACCCCGTCGCTTGAGAAGCTATGGCATGCCAGACTATGTCACCCTCACGAGTCTGTGCTACGCATCACTGCGAAAAATCATGGTTTCAAGAACGCACATCGCCTCAGAAATCCAACCATCCACAAAGGCGCTGGTTGCTGTCAAGGCTGCACAATGGGAAAGTACACCAAGCGACCAAGGACCAAGAGAGGCAAAACCCGGTCGACGAACCTCTTTGAAGTCACACACTTTGACACAAGTGGTATCGTGGACCCTCCGGCAGCAACAAAGAAGTACCGATACTTCCAATTGTTCATTGATGAGGCCTCTCGTTGGAGCACGATTGCCTACTCCAGAAAGAAGCTCGAAGGTCTCTCCAACCTTGAGATCTATCACAAGATCATGGGAAAGAGAATGAAGATCTGTAGGTCCGATAGAGGCACCGAACTTCTCAACTCTTCTGGTGAAATATTTTTCTCGGAGAATGGCATTGTTCATGAGATGACGGCTGCCTATACTCAGGAACAGAATGGTACCATCGAGAGACGTATGGCAACAATCAAGAGTCGCACTCGTGTACTCATATACACCTCTGGCGCCCCTCTGAACCAGTGGCATAACGCGAGTACCTACTCCAACCTTGTCACTAATCATCTTCCGAATCGTGGCAATCCGAACTATGCTTCACCATATGCAATGGTGCATGGCGAAGAACCAACCTTTCTTGATGTCTTCAAGGTTTGGGGCTGCGATTGTTACTCAATCAACAACAGCCGAAAGCAACTTGAGCCTACAGCCACCAAGCATGCTTTCGTTGGTATTGAGAGCATCTCAGGTCCAAACTATGTTCTTTACAATCCGAAGTCCAAGAAGTACACAGTTTCAAAACATGTGGTCTTTGACGAGGCTTCGTTTACAGTCATGGAGGCTCTTTCAGGAAGAAAGGCCGCCGGTATCCAAATCACACAAGGTAATACATTCCCCTCTCCTTTTTCTGTTCGGTTAGCATATACTGCTTCTTCCCGTTCAATGAACCTATGTGCAAAAGCACATATATGCGTCGATGCTCAAAACATCCTCGTTGTATGCGTATGATATTTGTATCTACGTTTTTATGCGTCATAGACGTTCTTATGCGCAAGATACAAATATCTGCGTTTACGCGTTCATTGAACGTTCTTTATGTGTCTATCAGACATTCAAAGACGGAAGATATCCGCAGTATGTGCTACAAGCATTTCAAAAGACCAGTTCTGACTCCATATCCAGTTCTAGGTTTGGAAAAAGCTCTTGATGACCTCAAGTTCGGCTCTGATGACGAAGACAACGATCCTAGTCAACCTGACAAGAAGTCAACCAAACTACGGCTCATCTACTCTTCCACAGACGATGACTCCGACGACCACAGACGCAAGAAGCGCCGTCGAGACTCGTCTCCGGAATCTGCACCTCAGGCTCGGAAGAGACGGGCTAGACGACAGTCGCCCAATCCACCACCTGGAGGTGACGATCTTGGAGGTCAGGGCCAGAGAACTCCCACTCCACCAAGACCTCCTCCACAGAGACCAGCCAGTGATCGAAGACGTAAACCTCCATATGTCAATCCTGAGCGCACAAGGTCTGGCCGCCGAGTCAAGCCCAACTCGAGATACGCAGAAAACTTTGAGCTTTATCAGGTCGTCGATGAAGACTTCGATCTAGAAGAAGTTGATTACGCCTCCGATGATGAAGACTCCTTTGTTTACTCTGAAGAAGGTTTCTTTTGCCTATACATCAAAGAGACTCTCGAGCTCGCTAGCAAAGGCCCCGAGCACTATCGATTCAAGGATGCTTGGTATCACCCTTCTCATGGCACTGAGTGGAAAGAATCTATCCGTGATGAGTGGGCCTCCATCATCGACAATCGCGTCGTCGAGGTAATGGAAAAACCAAAGGATTTGATGCCGTCCGATCTCATCGATTCCAGATGGGTCTTCAAACACAAGACCAACACAGATGGCGACATTGCGAGGTACAAGTCCCGCTTGGTCGCAAGAGGCTTTCGTCAAATTTATGGAGTCAATTACGAAGAAACGTTCGCTCCAGTCGCCCGATTTGGTACTTTTCGATTGCTCCTCTCTATCGCATCGAGACACAGCATGACGATTCACCAAATGGATGCCAAAACAGCGTTCTTGTGTGCCGACATTGACATTCCTATCTACATGAAGATCCCTGAAGGCTTCACCGAGATTGACACCAATCCTTACCGAAACCTCGATGCTTTTGACGATCCCATCCTCAAACTTCTCAAAGGCATCTACGGCATCAAGCAAGCTCCAAGACTGTGGAACCGCAAACTCACAGCTGAATTGGTGAACCTTGGTTTCTGCAGGTGCGAGTATGACCACTCCCTGTACCTCCGCACAGGCATGTTGATCCTTGTCTATGTCGACGACATCCTCATCGCCGGAAAGGACGAGAATGAGATCAAGGCATTCAAACTACGCCTATCTCTCAAATTCAAAATGACAGATATGGGTGAAGTCCAAGTTTTCCTGAACATACAAGTCGTCAAGATCGTTAAGGAAGACGGGTCGATCGGCTACGGGATCCACCAGGCCCATTACATTCAGAAAATCCTTGAGGAGTTCAACTTGACAAAGTCAAAGTCAGTTGAAACCCCAATGGTCCCAGGAGCTTGCTACATCAAGCGCTCTAAGGCACAAGAACTCGGAACCGATACCGACGCCAGCAAACCAGCGATCAAGGCTAACTATCAACGTCTTCTCGGTGAACTGTTATACGTCTACATGGGAACCAGACCAGATATCGGATTCGCCGTGTCGCATCTTGCTCAATTCGCCTCGGACCCCTCTGTTGCACATTGGAAAGGCTTGAAGCGAATTCTACGCTACCTTTCTGGAACCAAGGAAGCTGTTCTCTGGCTCGATGGGAGAGCTGAGACTGACAATCTCGCTCGTGTTCATGGTCATTCCGACGCCGATTGGGCCTCAGATAAGAATGATCGTCGCAGCGTTGGTGCCTACATGTTCTTCCACCATGGTTCTCTCGTCACCTGGTGCTCCAAGAAGCAAGCCTTCGTGGCAACTTCCTCTTGTGAGTCAGAATACATGGCAGCCTCCCACGCAACTAAGGAAGCCATCTGGCTACAGAACATCATCTACGAGATCGATCTCAAGTGCTTCCCATCACCAAATGTTCTGAAGGAAGCCGTTCAGCTCTACATGGATAACATGAGTGCCATTCGCATCGCCAAGAACCCTGAGTTTTACTCTCGTTCAAAGCACATTGATATTGCGATCCACTTCATCAGAAACCGCATCGAGTTACGCCAAATCAAGATTGCGTACAGAAAAACGGAGGATATGACTGCAGACTACTTGACCAAGGCCCTACCAACCTTGAAGTTCACGTACTGCCGCAACAAGTCTGGGCTCGTGGTTTAAATCTGTTCGAATCTTGATGGAATCTTGTGTTCTTTTCTTTTCTTTTTCTTGGTCATAATCTATATGCCAACTGTTGCTATATAAGGTTCGGTGACTCCGTCCCGTTCCCCTCTTGTCTTTTTACTATCATTTCCTTGATATTTGTTTTACATCGGTCTGTACCCAAAAAGAGGACGACCGCTCTGTTATCTCTATTTTCTTAGCTAGGTTCAATGAGGAAATGTTTAGGTACAACTTTCTTGCGAGTCTGATGAAGTGAGGAGGAGAAGATAAGATCTATGTGCAGTCTGAGGAGGAGTGTTGTCAACTAACCCATAAGCGAACTAGCGCACTTAGCTTAGTCAGCCTGTACCTTATCTTAGATCTTCTCCTAGCTAGACTCCACACCAATACAACTATCATCAACCTCTCTTCTGTGGTTATTCGTGTGCTCGTTCCCCCTCGACATCATGCATAACCCAGTCTTTTATTTCAGATATTTCTCGTGCATGAGATTATCTCCTCATCCCCATGGTCGTATCATTGCCATTGTTCACATAGTGCTGGAGTGTGATCGTGAGGACAAATGCATGAACGAATGCAACATCTCGTTCTCGTGTGTAATTGGAAGTAGTTTGGTGTGCTGTTACTTTTGTAGTCATTGTCATACTGTGCGGCTATCGTAGACCGGATCCGACCCTTCCAGAGTCTTTCTGCATCCTCGCGACATGTCGTTGACCGACAATCGTACAATCAAACTCCGCGATCCGCTGTTGACCAACTCTACTAAGCCAGAGTATTTTACCGTGTGCCCCCATGCAGAATCTCAAATATCATGCAGGGGAGATTGGCTGGTAGCTTTCCGTAACCTCTTTCTCATTCTTTTCTTCGTACGCGGATGCTCTTCTTCGTTTTATCGTCCCCATAAGCGTAGTAGAGTATAAAAAACTGTGGTTTAAAGAGCTTAGCATTAAGTAGCTGCGATGTTATGGCTCTCGTACATGGTAGATTTGCCGGTAGATTTTCCTCTTGTTTCTCGTATTTCGTTCATAAGCAAGTCCGTAATTTCATCCCCATACATAATACGTAGCTGCGGCATCAAAGCTCCACGTAGAAGAGAAAGAGTAGCGGGGTTTGCGCCAACTGCCATATCTAGGTGTTAGTTCTCGTAGCTTGTTTCTGAGTAGGTTATTTTCCTCATCCCCATGATTACGGCATCAAAGCTCCACGTAGGAGAAGAAAAAGAGGAGCGGGGTTTGTGCCGGCTGCCATATCATGCGAACACTCATCGGCGTTGTGTATCGATACCAAGGTAGCCTGGGGCATTGCACTGTCGTGATACTGCTGCCTTGGTTCAGTTGGTGGGATTCGTACTTATCGAAGGAATTGTAGAATTCTTGTTGAAATTTGTGACGTATCGCCCATCTGTGCACTGCCAGTGGAGCCGCATTCTTGGGAGCTTTGCTTGGATCATCAGGTCGATTCTCGTACATCTTCTTTTTTAAAAGCTTAGCTTGAGAGTCTTCATAATCATAATCGTACTCCTGTTGTAGGTTTTCTCATCTATAAACGAGGTAGATGGATTGCTTTTCCTTTCCGAACGGTATCCTATTCTCGTGCTTTGCCTGATAAATGAAGAAGATCGTAGGGTTGCATGCTCCAACGTGAAGCGCCTCATCAACTCCAGTACGTGCACTAAACAAGCATGCCAAACTGGCCATGATGGTGAGTACAGTCAGGCTTGCATGATGCTTGAAGAGGGGTTTGCTGCATCACCGTGCACCAATCTTAACTTCCATGGTGACAAGGCTGCTTTGTCCTGACTTTCGTTTCTTGCGTAACTTGACAAGTACTCGTGAAGAAAGAGCTCGTACTGAACGGCACAAACGTTTCTAGTATCCTGAAATCTGTGAAGAACTCAAGCTCGTGCAGGTCATTCGTGCATGAAAAGCCCTTTTCGCTTCAGCGTACGCTGACTACTCCCTGGTGACTTATTGGTCTCGACGTCTCAGGCTGGGAGCTCGAACTTTCTTCAATTGCGTAACTTGACAAGGACTTGCAATGTGAAGGTAGTAGAGCTCGTACTGAATGTGGCTAACGTTTCTGGAAACCTGCCTGGATCTGAATCTCGTATCTGGCCGTTGTAATACGCTGTTGGACAAGAAACAATTTCTTTTGCGTCCCCGTACATTTGACTCTGAGTGGAGGTAGTTTGAATTGAAAGCTTCTTCCTTACGTGCGCGTATTCAAGGATGACATCAAGTTGCGAGAGTCGAGGTGCATGCATGCATTTCGTGAGGACCTTCGGCCTTCCACCGGACGTACTCATGTAGTAACTTTCTTGTGAGCTGTGTTGGTGTTTGGTATCTCGTAACTCATCCGTGTAACACGTAATTCATCCGACAAGACAAGGAGTTATTGCGTCCGTAGAATTGACTCCAACTCATGGTGGTGTGAGAGCTTCTTCATTACGTGGGCGTATTCAAGGATGACATCAAGTTGCGAGTGTCGAGTTGCATGCATGCATTTCGTGAGCACCTTCCCTCGGACGTACTGTAGCAGCATTCGTGGGAGCTTCTCTTGAAGCTGCTACTTCTCGTAGTTCATCCTTGTGACACGTTATTTCATACTTAAGAAAACATATCTTTTGCATCCCCGTATATGGGGCTCTCTCAGATGGCAGTTTGAGAAACTCCTGCTTACGTGAGCTCTTGGAGGGAGGCTTCAAGTCGTGAGTTAATTTGGTGAACGCTAGTTTTGTAACGTACTTCATCCACTCGTAGTGGTGGTGTTCCTTGGGGCTCTTTTTACATCTGTATCTCGTAATTCATCCTTGTAATACGACGTTTTACAAACGGACAGGATGTGTTGAGTCTTACTCGTGTGAATACGTAAGGCACCGCATTGTTCTGTTGAAGAAGAACCTGCTTGGTATGTGTTTGAGGTGGACGCGTGTTTGAGTAAGGAGAGGGCAAGTTAGTTTTATACGGTAAGAGGGTTATATGGGAAACAGGAAAGCAGGGATTCAGCGGAGAAGACAACTTAGGGTACTCCATATATTACTTCAAGTTCATCAGCTCGGGGTTCGTTAGGGTAGGAGCCATATACAGTATCACAGTAGCAAGACGCAAATTAAACCCTCAGAAAAGCCTCGTATTCCCTCTTAATTCACCACTCTCACCCTTTAACCACCAACCACAATCTCTACTCTAAAGTTTACCAGCTCTCACTTCCCCTCTCCCTCCCTTCTTCTACATAGCCGGCAACCGCCTCGCCGCCTCCTCCTTCGCCTCCCTCTCCCTCCTCTCACTATACCGATCCCCCAGCACCCCACTCTCCACCCACGGCCTCAACAACCAACTCACCTTGACAAACTCCTCCATACAATCCACCACTCTATCCCTCAAGCTGCTCGGCTTCAGTCTGTTGCCCCCTTCCTTCTCAACCATCGTCTTCATCCACTCCTCCTTTGCACTCTCCGAGACTTCAGTTTGTCCGACCGAGGGCTCCGGAGTGGCGACGGGATCGGTGTATTCCGTCCAAGCCTTCGGGATCGACGATTGGTTGGGGATGGTGAACATGCGCATCCACCGGCCGAGAATGCGGAGGGTGTTGACGGCGTTGAAGGATTGACTGCCGCCGTTGACTTGGAGGATGGAGAGGGTGCGGTTCTGCGTCGGCCTCACACTCCCCACCGAAAGTGGAATCCAATCAATCTGATTCTTGAACACACCAGTCTGTTGCTGTGTTAGCCATCCGTCTTCTATCCCATGTTTCTTTGTCCACAGCTCTGCCCATCTTCCGAGATGCCATTCCGCCAGAGTTCAAGGAGGGATGATAGACGTACCACCTGCCCATGCTGCTCAGGACTAACCCAAACATGCCCATCACTCCACCTCGACAGATCCCGCAGCTCCTGGACTTTGGGGTGATCGAATTGAACGTCATCTTTGACGGGGAGCTCAGCGGGGTCGTAGACCCTCACGTCACACCCCAGCCTGTGAAGGATGCGTGCACACTCATACGCCGTAAACTTCGAGAAGGACCTAATCACTCAGCAACCGTCAGCCTTCCTCTTCTAGTATAGAAGCCAACCCATCTTCCGTCCTTCTTGCGATGCTTCTCTCCCAACCGAGAATAGCCTTTTGTGACGAACGTACCGTGATCTCAAGGAGCCATACAGCACCAAAACTTTCAACCGTCCATGTCCCCCCTCCCCCCCCTCCCTCGCCAAATTCTCCTCCGCGATCTTGACAACAGTACTCAACTCCAGCTTGCTCACCCAATCACTCTGCTGCACCTCCTCGGGCAGCAGGAACGGCCTGTACTTCAGCCTGACCTCGGCATCGTCCTCGTCCTTCGAGATAGCCAGCGAGCGGAAGGCGTACTGCGGATCGGTTGTCAAGGTGGGTACCTCGCGCATGCTGGCGATGTTGTTGAGGTCGCCTTGGGCGTTGGTGGGGGTGGACATTGTGAATGTGCGGTTGGTTGTTGTGTAGCGAGGGAGCGTCGAAGTTTGGCGGACAACGAAAGTGTTGAGGAGGCGAGCAGCGGGACGGGGTATCATGGACAGTTTCCAACAATTCTAAAGCGAGAAGGAGAAGGAGGACGCGGGGAAGGGGTGTTGAAGAAGACATCGTTATAAACTCCGAAGAAGGAACAAAAGTTGAGATGGTGTTTCCGCATCTATCTGTCGCTCCCCTCCGCTGATTCGCTCGCGAGGTTCGCTTGGCTGGCGGAACATGAAAGCAAGGCACCAATGTTTCAAGTCAGACTTAAACAACCACCTAAACGCTCGCCAAACTCTCACCTCCTCGACAGGCAGAGCACGGGCCATGCAATAAGGACGAACGGAGCACCAACAGCATGCAACGATATATTAAAGCATGACAGCAGAACCAGGTCCAAGAGGGGATTCACCCAAAGTAGTACATACATGGGCTGTGACGAACGATATCACCCAGATTAAGCACAAACACAAGCAGAACGGTACCGTAGAAAAACAAAGCTGAAATTTTGATGATATCCAAGCGAGCCAGCAAGCAAGAGTACCCATGACGAAATAAATACAGTAAAGTAACAATTAGAACAAGACGAAAGCAACCCAAACGAAAATAAAGAGAACAAAAACAGAAAGAAGAAGAAGAAAAGAAAGCAATCTACTTGACACCCCCACTTCTCCACTTTATTCTCCGAACCATCCCCACTTCAGAAATTCTCCGAACCTCCCCACCTCAACCCCATCCTCACTGCAATCCATACCACCACCCCTTCACCCCTCCTTTCAGTCCCTTGACGCCCACCTCCACTGTCTCTCCAGGCACGAGGTCAACTCCCTGGTCCTCCCATTTGGCCTCCTCGTCACCAGTCTCCTCAAGAACGAGTCCTTTCACCGGCACCCTCGCCCTCAACCTAACCCTCGTCTTATCCTCCGACACCTCAATACTCACATCCTCCACCCTCGGACTCGTATAAACATACTTCAACGGCTGCGCCCAATCCACCCGTCTCGCCAGCTGCTCCCCCGTCTTGACATCATGCAGATACACCGCAAACACAACCTGATTCAAGTCCTTCTCCGCGCCAGCCCAGTCTTTTACGTCGAGGACGGTGACTTCCCTGCTGAGGTTACCCTCCAGCGTAAACACCCCGTCCGCGAGAACACCCTCCCTCAACACCTCCCCCGTCCCAGCAACGAACGACCTCGCCCTAACCTCCACCTCCCTCCCCTCCAACACAAAACTCCCAACCCAAACCTCCAGCTGTTCCGTCCGCTCGATATCCACCCTCGTCCACTTATCCCCCCTCCTCTCCCTCACGCTCCTCTTCGCCCCCACCGTAAAGTCGGCCAACTCCCTCTTAATCCCCCAAAACGCCGCCTTCGGCCTGAGGTAATAATCGACAATCGCCCAACTCGTCACCGGCCAGCAATCATTAATCTGCCACACCAACGCACCGCCATTATACTCCCGTCCCCTCCCCTTCCACTCCCGACGCCAGAGGCGGTAGGCGGTGGAGAGGCACTCACTCTGCATGAGCTGGGTAGCATGCACATACCCCTCCAGCGGGGCGTACGAGAAACGGAAGTTCTCGACCATGTACAGGGCAATCCGTCTCTCATGGCCGTCCGCCTTGTTATGGAAATCCACCGTGCCGCTCTGTGCGTGGCGTTCAGGGTCGGCCGGGCCGGCGAGGTATGAGTCGAGGGTGCGGACATGGGGGAAAGCTTCCATTCCGAATTCAGAGACGAAGCGGCCGGAGAGCTTGTCGAAGTCCTGGTAGGGGAGCTGCTGTTGGTGCCAGACGTTCCATTGGTGGAGGTCTCCGCGGGTAGGGTCGGTGGTGGTTGCGGAGCCGACGCCTTTGCCGCCGAGGGGGGAGCCGGGGTGGTAGGAGACGCCGGGGCAGTGGGTGGCGCAGGCGTCGGGGAGGAGCTTTTCGTAGATGTAGCGGGCGGGGAAGGAGGTAGTGAGCCAGGACTCGGGGTCGAGGTCGGTGGGGTCGTAGTCGAGGGGGATGGATTCTTGGTATTGGTAGTCTTCGTTGTTGCCGGCGAGGATGGCGAGGGAGGGGTGGTGGCGGAGGCGGCGGAGGTTGGAGATGGCTTCGCCTTCGATTGAGGCGAGGAGGGAGGGCGTCGTGGGGTAGTTGCCGCAGCCGAAGCCGAAATCTTGCCAGACGAGGATGCCGAGTTCGTCGGCGGTGTCGTAGAAGATGTCGTGCTCGTAGATGCCGCCGGCCCAGACGCGCGCCATCACTTGGCCGCCCTCCACCAACAACTCCAACCAATCTCTGTACTTTTGGTTGGAGATGCGAGGGATAAAGTTGTCGGCGGGGATCCAGTTGGAGCCTCCCACCCAGATGGGCACGTTGTTGACTTCAAAGAAGAAGGTTGTTCCTGGCGCATCGACGAGTGGGCGCTGGACAAGCCTCAACCTTCTCAATCCGACTCTCTTGACAACCTCATCAACACCCTCATCAAGCACAGCCTTGACGGTGTAGAGCGGCTGCTTGCCGTAGCGAACGGGGTACCAGAGCTGCGGGTTCTTGACCTCAATCTCGGCCTTGGCCACACCATTCTTGACGTTGACTTCGGCAGTCTCGACGACATTGCCATCAAGGCTAACCTCAAACTTGACGTTCTGCGCCGACCCCTCAACCTCCGCGGTGGCAACAATCTTGACATCCTTGAGGCTTTCCGGGACGTCAATATCGTAGCGGATATCCGAGATGCGCGCCTCATACGTCTCGAGGTAGACGGGCTTCCACGGCCCAGTTGTCAGGAGAGTTGGTCCCCAATCCCAGCCCTAGGAGAAGTGTTAGCCGTTGCCCCAAATTATGCGAATTGAGACGGATCAGGACACTCACATAATGATACTGCGCCTTCCTCACCGCCAACCTCGACGAATCCCCATTCCAGCACCCCCAATGATGATCCGGCATCGACTCCTTCACCTCCTTCCCCCTCAAAAACGCACTCTCAAACCGAATCTCGATACTATTCTCCCCGCCCTCGCTCTTCAACACATCCGTCACATCCACCCTAAACTCGGTAAACATATTCTCACTCTTCAGCACCTCCTTGCCATTCACCACAACAGTAGCATACGTATCCAGCCCCTCAAACACAATGACACTCTTCTTGCTCAGTTTCGGCGAGACAAACGTCGTCTTGTACACCCACTCGCGCTCGCCAATCCACTGCACGAGGTTTTCATTCTTGCCGATGAACGGGTCTGGGATGAGCCCGTGCTCGAGGAGGTCGAGATGCACGTTTGTTGGGAACTGCGCGACGGGGCGGAACTCGGTGACGGCAAAGTCCCTTGCGGCGTCGTTGGCGTGCGGGGCCTGGGCAAAGGTCCAGCCTTGGTGGAGGGGTGTGACGGTGCGGGCCATGGTTGGCTTGAGTGTGAGGAGGAGATGCTGAGAGGTGGCAGAGGAAGAGGCAGTGGTGAGATTGGTGATGATAGTCTCGTTTGTGGAGTGCTGTTGCGACTTTGGGATTCTCTATGTAGACAGACGGGGCAAATAACGTCAGAGGCAAGTTGAGGTGGGGAGGGAGCTTGGACCAGGAAGTGAACGCATTGACCAAGGGGAGGGGCGAGGGTTAATATACCATTTCTCGAAGCCTTTCCACGGTTGCGTGGTGCTTGTGAGACCGAGCCGAGAGTGGTGGTGCCTGAGACGGACGAGACGAGGCAGGTACGGGAGGGAGGGTCCGGGTGAAATGCGAGGCTGGCGATTGGTGCAAATTCCGAGACCTTGATTGTTTTGCACGTTGTTGAAAAGAACTGAGAATGGTCGAGATACAGTATCAGACTGTGAGGAAAAGCACAGGCCAACTGTAGGTACCCCGTTCCTTTATACTTCTTTCCTCACCCTCTGCCAATTCCCTCGTTGATGAGAAGCTCCTCAAGCCAAAAGCCTCGGAGACATCTGAAAATACTTCCCAGTCGCATCACCTCATCTGCAAGACATCATCTACTGGCCCCAAAGTGCACTTTCCACCGGGGAGTACAACAAGCAGGATCCGCTCTCTGGTCACATAGTAGTCCGTGCGTCCGAGAGGTGGCCTGCCGCCGTTGGTTTGGTGAGACATCCAAGACAGGTACTGGTTGCGCTTGTGGCTTTGCTGACCCTTGCTAGTGAGCCGCCGGGTCCGCGCTCTGAAACTTGTGATGATGTGATGGGAATTTGTGTTGTTGCTGCGAGAAAGGCTCGCTTCTGTGATGCTGTGAAAATGTCCAAGCTCAAGCTTCGTGTCATGAGTCTCCATCTCTTTCTTCCTTCAAAGCTTCTTTGCGCATCTCGAGATCTTCGTAGACTTTGGAACTCACCTCTTGCTCATCTCGACCTTCCACACCCATTCCACCTTTCTTCCACGCAATCAGCCAGAATCCCTACCCGCAACATCTACCACAGCTTGCGCAACCACCTCTCCCTCCGGTCCTCATCCTCCCTCAGCGGTCCCCAGGTCCAAGGCGGGCACGGACCACTTACCGTTCCACCAGCATTCTCGAAGCCCACCAGCCAGCCTCGGCGAAAAGCTCCACTCAGGTCTAGACGGGTATTTGCACCGGATAAAGTGGTCATTTTGCGAGTTTCTCTGTTTCGCGAACTGTTGAGCTGCCGTATTCGTACTTCGTACATAACTGTGAGGAGCGGAGGTGTTTTGGTTGAGCCTGAACTCTCCATTGTGTCAGTACCCCTCTTTTCCAGCAACTCGACATCGTGACCTTCAAAGCGACAAAAGAAAGAAACAACACACCTCATCGGCTATCAGCGGTCCCCTTCCAGCATCGCCTACGAAGTAGGTACTAACGTCGTGATAAGCGTCCTCGACGGCGCGGGAGGCTAAGGTTAGAGTTGGTGATTGTGTTGCGGCGATCGGCACGAAGTTTCCGGAAGCTCGATCGACAGTTCAAGTGTGTGCTTGGCGGGCTTTGAGTGAGGGAGGGGTAGCGGTCACGTGTTTTGTGGACAGTTCTTCGAGCTCTTTTGGGGCACATTTTGGATACAGTACACAAAGGAGGCGGGGGGTTTAGATAGCGAGTTTAACGGTAAATTGAGATGTTTTGAAAGGGGATAAGACGCGGGAAGACGGCGTACCGAGCTCGAGCTCTTTTCGGGCCATGAAGATGCCGATGCCCCATTCCCGACCCCCAAAACTTCTTCAGCCGGAATTCCCCCGCCCCACCGCCAACTAGTATTCCAAGTTCCCTCTATAGATCTACCTACTTCCTTTACCGACCTCGTATCCTCCCTCCCAACTCCAGCTTCCTCCAGCCCATCTCCACCAGCAATCTCAACCCAATACCAATCTCGAAAATAGCGCAAAGCCAGCCTGTGGTCCGAGCTCGGCTGAACTCTTTGTCTCACCGCAGGTGGGTGGGTCTGGATTTCGCGCACGGGCCAGTCGGGGGTGGGTGGTGGGGTAGGGATGCTCTGTGGTGTTCAGGCATGTTGAGATGAAAGTGTGGCCCGATTGAAGAGATGTCTGGAAGCTTTCAAGAAACTGTGGTTGAGGCGTCGGAAGCAGCGGATGTGAGGCACTGGCACAGTTCCAATTGACACGAAAGTTTCCAGATGGGATGAAGTTCCATTTGAGGGAACCTCGAAGGCCTGGACACAGAGAGAAGGGATATCGGATGAATTGATTTGAACTGAATTGAAGTGAAGTGTGTAGGGCGGTTATGCGATTCCAGCATTGGCATCTCGTCAGAGCCGTCGATCGATGCGTGTGTGGAGCTGCCAGTGTAGATCATGCGGACCCTGGCGGAGTCTAGACAACGACAACACACGTCCAGACGGCAGCAGAGTGGAGCCTTCCTCTGGAACGATTTGTCGATGAACTGAGTGATGCCCGCACAGGTACCAAGTCGACGCCCAATTGTGGAGGATGGAGAGAGCCATGAATGAATCTTCGAAAATGATGTTCCTGGAATGCTCAATGCATCCTTCAAAGTGAATCTGTCAAGAAACGTTCATGTGCAAACAAAGTCAAAGACACCACTCCACAAATTCAACGATGACGCAACCGTTTAAACGCAACAACAAAGTCCACCACTTCCAGATGCAGAAGCCAGCAAAAAGCCAGAAACTGCGCAATGCATTCGTGAAGAGCACCCACAAAGGTACTCCAAAGCCAACAAATGCGCAAAACATTCACCACGACAGCACAAATTCAGCTTGATAACGAATACAAAACACAACCACAAAGCACGCAGACACAACCAAAAAATTCCACAGTAAACATTCAATTCATGCTACATATGGTATCACCCCTAAAGCAACATTCGCCTTTTCATGAACAACCCAAACCCAAAAAATACAGAAACCAACCCATTTTCTAGACCAATTAAGAAAAAGAAGACCCGAAACCACAAAAGAAAACAAAGAGAAGAACGATGGTATTCAAAACAAACAAAGGAAACCTCAACCCAGACTAGGCCACCAAAAGCGGTGCTCTAATCCTTCTTGATGAGGCGCTCAAACTCCTCCCTGACAACCTTGGAAGAGAGCTTGGGGTATCTCTTCTGGTTGTCCTCGTAGTCAACATAGGTGACACCGAATCTGGTCTCGTAACCCTCAGCCCACTCAAAGTTGTCCATGAAGGACCAGGCGAGGTAGGCCATGACGTTGACACCGTCCTCGTTATGAGCGCGGGCGAGGGCGTTGATGTAGCCGCGGAAGTACTCGGCGCGGAACTCGTCGTTGAGCACGTCTGGGAGAGGAATGTCGTTCTCGTTCTTGAGCGAGGTTCCGTTCTCGGTGACGTAGATCTTTGGGTAGTTGTAACGCTTGGAGAGCCAGTTGAGGAGGTTGCGGAAGCCAACTGGGGATGGGCGGAGCCAGACGGATTGGGTCTCTGGGCCGACACAGTCTCCAGCCTTGTTGTAGAAGGAGGTCTCGACGTTTCCGAGATGGTCATCATCATCTGGTGGGGTGTCCTTGTGCTTGACGTAGTTGGCGGTGTAGTGGTTCATGCCGTAAAAGTCGTTGGAGCCCTTGACGAGCTTGACCTCCTCCTCGGTGAAGGTTGGGAGACGCTCACCGAGCTGCTTGCGCATGGAAGCTGGGTAGTCACCAAAGTAGATTGGGTCAGCGAACCAGGCGATGGAGAACTCGAGCTTGCGCTCGGCAGCCTCAACGTCTCTTGGATCTTCTGGATCCCATGGGTCCATCCAGTCACCTATATCAATTAGCATCCAGAAGTCAATGGGGACAAAGGTTACACATACCGTTCAAGGTGATACCAATCTCTCCTCCAGCCTTCTCCTTGTACTTGTCACGGTAGACCTTGACGGTGTGGCCGTGGGCAACCAAGAGAGAGTGACCAGCAATCAAGTGCTCACGGGTAGAGTCACCACCCTGTGGGGACTTGGTGCGGTCAGAGCAACGGCCTGGGGCGTGGAGTCCAACGTTGTAACCGAGGACAGCAGAGCACCATGGCTCGTTGAAGGTGATCCAGTTCTTGACCATTGGGAGACGGTCGAAGAGGAGAGTGGCGTATCTGACAAAGTCGGCAACGAACTCGTCCTTGTTGAGGAGACCGAGGTAACGGTCGTGGAGAGCCTGTGGCAAGTCCCAGTGGAACAATGTGACGAATGGGGTGATTCCGGCCTCAAGGAGAGCGTTGACAAAGTCGACGTAGAACTGAATACCCTCCTCGTTGATTGGGTCGTTGCGTCCTCCCAATGGGATGACACGGGACCAGGAGATGGAGAATCTGTAGGCCTGGGCGCCGTATTGCTTCAAGAGAGCAATATCCTCGCGCCATCTGTGGTAAGAGTCGCAAGCAACATCTCCGGTCTTGCCGTCGGCGGTCTTGGTTGGGGTGTGCGAGAAGGTATCCCAGATGGATGGACCACGTCCTCCCTCGTTGGCGGCACCTTCAATCTGGTAGCTGTATCACGGTACTGTTAGCTGACTGGTCTGTGCAGATGTGCCCATCTCGATATCAAGGGACGACCGGCGCGGGAAAGTGACAGTCTTCGTGCAATAGCCCTAAGGGACGGTATCCGTGAGGCCCATCTCTCGGTCGGGAGTGTCTCTGTGGGGAAGTGTCTGGCTGGAGATGTGGCTCGCGGTGCGGGGAAGTGCTGGTATGTGCAGGGATCTCCGTCTCTGTGACAAGGGTACAAGGAAGGGGGTATATCGATCGTCTGAATGCCACTGTCCAGTGTCTCTGGCAGGGAATGTGCTCGACTCTGTAGGAAGGTGCTCGACGCCAACCGTCTCTGTGGTGATGTGCCTGGGATGTGCCTGACGGTTCTGTGGGAAAGTGCGGGGATAGAGAATCTGGGGAAAGAGAGGGGTAACCTACGAAGCGGTGGCGAAACCCCAGATGAAGTCCTTTGGCAAGACAGCGTTCTCAACTCTAGCGGCCATGGTGATGTGTTGTTTTCAAGTATCAAACTCAAAAATGCAAATGGAAACAAAGGAACAGGAAGACGGGGGAGAATCACCAGCTTTATATGGACCAGACGTAACTGCGGGGCCCCATCGGACTTCCGTGAAGCACCAATAATAAACCAAAGAAGACACCAGGCGCCGGCACATTTGCTTGCTGTGATGTAAAGCCCACCCTAGGAGGTGCGCCATAGATAGAAGCTGCGGATAAAATCAAACTAGTGGCTTTGCGGTAATCCACTATTAGGTACGCCCGCTACCACCGAATCCTCGAGAAGGCTGGGATATGATCACCATCTTCAGGATACATCTCACCTCCTGAGCCCGTCCCAAGCCGTGGTTGTTGCGTGTTGATGAGAGTCTAGGGATTCCCGGGTGGGGTCGAAAGCCACGGATCGCAGACATCGGATGTTTCCTGAGCGGCAGAGACGGAATGAGGTTGCCTTGAAGCGATGAGCATCGAATCCACCTTCTGAGAGTGATGTAAACGCTTGGATAAGTCCCTCTTCTCTTGCACCTTTTTCATTTGGAAGCACCATCAGCGCCAGCCGGGGCACTCGGGAGCACAACGTTTCTGTTGGTTGTGTACACATCTCGTATGCAGCCTAGATTGTAGGGAATGAGATGCGCATCTCTCGACCGCAAGTCTTCTACCATCACTCAACCTCAACAACTTTTTGGTGATACCATTTCCCAACACCATAAAGTGCAGCATCTCGAGATCTCACCGTCGTCGTTTCCCAAAACCAACCTGAAGAAGCTCGTGTTTCATACGAGACACGCCCTAAGGTCCATCCATCCTCCGAAACGCTTCTCAAGCCACGTTGAACGTTGGTGGTGTCCACTATGACAGCATTGGCGAAGGATGACGGATGGCGGGGTAAAATGGCACCAAGCGGGGTACTAGTCGACCGTAGCTGGAGCCTTAGTTAGTGCCCAAGCTGAGGCCCCTCGCCAAAACCGTACCTTAACCGTCGCAGAAGCTCGAAGCATCACCGGATCTTCACACCAAGCGTTTAAGCCCTCGCCAAAAGGGTGCCGTCCAACTTTAGCCCTGGTTTCCATGGATATTTTTGTTGTGGTTTGTCGGTTCGACGGCCCGCATTCCGGTAGAGGTCTCCATCACCTTCTTCGTGCCGTTTCTTTTGTTTCCATCCCGTCCCTTAGCCTTCGGGAAACATGGCACTGGGCTCTCTTGAAGCCGCCCCAAGTGCTGACGCTGTTTATCCGCGTTGTCGACATCTTGACCGCCGTTGGCGCAGAAAGTCGTTTGGTTGATTCGATAGCGGCCTTTCTTGTCGATGTAAAGTGATGGATCCTTGCTTTTGCGGAGAAGAAAGAAGATGCTTCCGAATAGCATAAAAGAGGTGAGTTTGGCGTTTCTTTTGCGGGGGAGACGAGGATGAAAAGGAGAGGAAGTTTGTGACGTTCCGGAGAGGAAGGATGCGGGTTGCCGTGACAGGTAAAATACCTTGGCGGGCTAGCCCAATCCGGAACTTTGTTGTGAGAATGCTCGTCCTTCTCGAAAAGTCACCGGGGAAGCGGGAAGATGCATAGCAAAGCCCTTAAGTCATACAGTCTCGCTTTTTAAAACTCATGATGTGACGGTTTGGTAACGATTAAGGAAGTTTGACTGGAGAAGCGCGGTGCCGTCGGATCGTGAGGTGCATTGCTCATCGCATCGTGTGTGCTTGTCATTTGGTACGCTCTTTTAGTTGCAGCTGCCCGAAGGCTCTTGGAGATTAGCTTGGTGGAACTTTGTCTGTCGCGGAAGCGGGTAGGAGACTTACAAGGAGCTTTAATTCTGGTCCGAGCTCGTAAAAGTAAACGGCGTCGGCTTTCTCCAGAGTTAGGATGGCGATAAGGCCCTTTTTGCTCGATATCGAAGTAGAGTGCATGATGTGAAGGTCGTATGATTTTCTCACAATAGAGAGTTTGCGATTTTGAGATGGAGCGCCAAAAGTAACACCCGGGTCCAAGGTTTTGGCGTCGAAATGGCCTGTAGAACTTTTGGAGATCTGTTCAACGCCAAAATCGAGCCTTTGGCGCAAAGCTGTAACCGCCAAAATGGCCAAGAACTTTGGAGTTTTGGCGTCCAGAACCGCAAACTCATCGACGCCAAACGTCCCAGGTCAGGCCCTTTTGGCGCCGGAACGAAATCGCAAACTCTCTAATAGAACTCCGCATTAGGATCCTCTAACGGATGTTTCGGATTGTCATCTTCATGAAAGATGTGTTAAGAGGAACAGAATCAAGTATCTCAGCAGCTCCACTAGGCTCGGGCGGTACCGCAGCCGTAACTGAGCTTCTTCTTCTTTGTCTTCACAAGAGGTCATGTGCAATCCAATTTGGCACATGTTTCTCTTTCCAAGAAGGAAAAGTCAACGCGGATGAAAGGCTCGGTCCAACTCCGGACGATGCCGAATTTGCCTCGGCAAGCCGAAGACGCTCGGCATTCCCACCCTGTCAATCTGACTTCCACCTCAAATTGCGAAACCATGCTTGAGCTGTACCTGCATAATCGACGGTTTGCCTTTCATCGGCAATGCGCATATGCAGCCATCTTATGCTGTTCCTGACATCCTCCACGTGGAAGAAGGTCCCGACTTTCTCGAAATCTGCAGATAATTCTCCGATAGGCTTTCCATTCTTAGGTGGACAGAAAAGAACCGGCTTTTTAGGCTATCCTCAGCAGTTTGCTGGCTTTGTCTGAGTGCTTCGTTTGTGGCTGGTGGGAAGTGAATCCGCCACTTTGTGCTCCATTAAGCTTTCGCATTTTGTGAGCCAAATCTCGATGGTACCCGTCATTGTCGACTTGGAGCTGTGCTGTTCTGGGTTCTCCAATTTGAATCTCGAAGTATGCTTGTCGAAAAGGCGTGTTCACTGCTTCTCGTGCTCATGCCATGTACAATCCATGCTCAGGAGTTGAGCACTCCCATTGCGGACTCGTAATGAAGCTGGCCCAGCGGAATCTGAGGCTGACCCTTTGACCAAGTTTGCTTTGCGATGCCGTAGGCATGTGCATATATATAGTCCACATGCCAGTGCGCTTCTTACTAGTAGCACTCCCTCCTCCACCAAAGAAGCCGCTGGCACAAACGAGTATGGCAGTACTATCTAGATCTCGGAAGAAATGTTTCAAATGTAAAAGCAACCATGCATGCACGATTTGCGCCAGGAAACCGACCAGCTGATTGCATTAGAAAGATCAATCCCAGATACGTGAGAGCAACTACGCAAAAGAAATAGCTACCTCTTGACAGGCTCGAACTGTCGACCTTCGGTTTACCCGCCCTAAGGGAGGATCACACTTTTCCCAATATGAGACCAACGTCATAGCCACCTAGACCAAAGAAGCGGAGTATATTCGTTTAGAAAAGGCCACACCATGAGCTCATAATAAAAGCAATTGCGCAAAAAAGTCGCTATGAATGGTCAACTGATAAAAGAGTTTTCTGCTTCTTGACAGGCTCGAACTGTCGACCTTCGGTTCACCCTCTCTTGGAGAGGATCATACAATCATTATGAGACCAACGTCATAACCACCTAGACCAAAGAAGCCGAGCATACTGCAGACTTTCACTTACGTTACTTTGGATTAGACAAATGCAGCAACTGTACGGTAAAAGCGAGTGCTAACTCCGACAAAATAGTGGTTGCTTCTTGCCAGGCTCGAACTGGCGACCTTCGGTTACCTCTCACTGAGTGAGCGTCACATCGACTTGATATGAGACCAACGTCATAGCCACCTAGACCAAAGAAGCGGAATGTATTGGTGTGGCGCAAATGTGTTGTTTTAAATCAGCACTGTCACTATCAGTTTCAATATTTATCATTGAACAAGCTGCCTAATTGACTCGTCCCAGCTTCTTCGAGACCTGGACCTGATCATATCTATAAAGTAAAAGAAGTACTTTCAACTCCACTTATCTGTGCCCATCATCCAAACCAAACCTCATCGTCTCCTCAAAACACTGTCCTGACTCACATGTTGATCCGCAAAGACCTTATACAGCTCTTTGCTAATGCCCAATCTTGCGAGTACAGCACTGCTCGGTGTCAACCCATACTTTTGTATGGCAACCAGCACCTCCCTCGGTGTCTCCAACGTCTCGTCGTCTGCCTCTCCAGCAGGTACTTCCCTGTTTCTTCTCCCACGACTACTTCCCTCACCATTACTGCTACCTCCTTCTCCCGGATCCGTCGAAGCTCGCCTTGGCTTCGATCGCCTCCTCTCAGCAGCTGTACTGACTGATTCAGATGGGGTGATGGAGGCAGAACGTTCCCTTGCTGCTTTCTTTGCAGCTCGTTCTAGCAACCTCTTCTCCGAAGTTATCTCGAATTCCGGAGCCTCTCCTTCGGGCGGAGGAGAGTCGGGGATTGGCTTTATCTTGGTGAACTTGGCAGAGTGGATGGAGTTGGCGGAACTCGAGAAGGGGATGAGGTATCGGTTGGCGAACCAATTGGGATCCTTCTTCTTGATGACCTTTCCAGTTGAAGGATCTGGAGGATTTCGAGGAATGAGACGCCTGTAATGGCCATAGTCTGGAGGTGCAGCTGCGGCGGATGTCGCGGTAGATGTCGCGGTAGATGTAGTAGTTGCGACGGTGTTTGCTCGACGAGGCATGCTGTATGAGAAGACCTTGAGAATTGGAGGTAGCTAGAAGTGGTTTGATTGCGTATATGCTGCTGGATTCAATGTTAGTATGATATATTGAAAGATATCAGGGAGGAGTAATGGGTTGAGATTTAAATCAGCGGCGAGACTGAAGCAGGATGAGAGCGATGTAGTGAGTTGTAATACGGCAGAATTGGTACGCGAAGGGTCCATGGTTAGTCAAGTCACGACACAAGGTGGCTGCCAGCAATGCTGCGGAGGATGCCAGTGGTGAGTGGACCAAACGACGAAACTGCCTCTCAAGTTCGCCAAGAAGAGGCTTGGCTGACCGGGAAGTTCCGAACCAGAACTTGGGTCCAAGCTGGACACTTGTACAAAGCAGTTCTGCATCTAGAATTTCCAGTGATGCTCATGACAGGTTCAAAAAGGGATGGACAACAAAAAATAGCGCAGACTGTTGGAGGGCGCGGGTGTTGCTAGCACGCTGCATGCTTTCGGGGAAGTCAAATCCCCGGACGTGCAATTGCGCATGCAACGGTCGGTGACGTATCTGGAGTTGAGAGGACGGTGTCATGATACTAACCTCCGAGATACCAAAGCCGATTGAGTATTATCTCAGGCTCGAGATGTTCAGGGTAGTAGTAGGACCATGAGAACCCTGTGGAGAAAACGTTATGAGATTCAGACCCAAAGATATACAGATAGCGAAACGCAAAGCCAGTACAAGATCTCTTCAAGATCCAAACATCAAGTTCTGTTCAATATCCACCTGCACTGCACATCTCTATCAGAATGGATTCAGTTGATGGCTGGAATGCTCGACCTACTTACCAGGTTCACGGAATATCCTTCTCAACACCGCAGCTTAGACCGATTACCGGCGCCCTTCAACCTAAACTCTGCTCATCATTCGACAATCACGACCTCATCGTCATAAACCTCCGCACCAGAGCCTCACCATACAGAAAGGCATCTCGATCGTCATGCTCCGAGTGCTGTCATCGATCTTCGCAACGGAGCATATTAGATGCACACTTCCCCGAGCCAAATAACTCATCCACCACTGTCATTAACGATCAGTCTCAACTAGAGACTCCCGCTCGGTACACTTTCCTTTTCTCACCTCTCGCCACTCCTTATGCAACACAGTACACTAACTGTCCAGCTACAATGACACGCAAAACCTCCTTCCTCGCCCTCCTCTTAGCACCGCTTGCGCTCGCCCAATGCCCACACTCTCCTCGTGAGACAGGTCTCTGTTCCCGCCTACGACATGACAACCTCGCATCAGACTCGACCCTCCTGAACGGAAGTGGCGGCCTGATTCCACACACGGACCCCGACCTCGCCGGTGAGCTCCCCGACTGTGATATGGTGATGGCCAACACTGCCCATCACCCAAGCATGTTCAACCGACCTATTCCCTGTTACTTTGACGGAGACTTCGAGGCTGGCCTGTATCATGCGGGACCCAAGGTCCATCCTCAGTCGGTCTCGAGCTACGTCAGTCCACATCCTCCACCTACTGAAGGGCCCGACGCGGATGCTTATGCTTCCTCCCTATCGGCCTTTTTAGAAAGGCCATTACCGACGCATTCTGCTACCGGCGTGCCGCTATTTACCGTACCGCCAAGATCCTCGACCGCACCGGTTGCAACTGGCGGTGTCTCGGGGAACCAGGAGGCCCAGGACTATATGGATCTTGAGAACGGGTCTGGAACGGCAGCATTCCCCACCGATGCTCCACAACTGCAAAGTATCTACACCGACACTCCTTCCGAAATCGAATCCGCAGAAGAATCGAACAATGGCGGTGCGGATGAAGCTCCCCTTCCAGCATTCGACATTTCCCAGCCGCCTCACATCGATTCTCCTCTCGGCCCCTTCAGCAATACCGGTGGAGACAACCAAGTTGCCCAAGAGTTTGGGGATCCCAATCCAAGCACAAACAACGTCAACGTCTACAATGGTGCTGGAGTTCCCAACGCTGCTGCCGCTCCATACAGCTACGACACCGCCGTAGGAGGGACCGCCTCAGAAATTAATCAACCTGATGAAAGCCAGAATTCTCAAGGCCTGTCACCAGGAACGCCAACCAACGCAGATGCCTTCTACTCCTCGCATGTAGCCATGTCAAATAGCGACCCGCATGGTAGCAGGTTGGACGAACTCAATGCCAAAGGCATCAACCGCATCGAAGTCAACATGCAAGAGGCTGATGCCGAGGGGAACGCGCCCGAAATTGCTGCCAATGTGAGACTTGGAGAGCAGGGAAGAGCCAATGCCGCTGCTCGGGGGAACTTCCCGGCCAATCCTTTGGAGAATCCGGCGGTCTATGATCTTCGGGAGAGTGTTCCAGTTGAGGAAGGAGCTATAGCTGGAGAGTTCAGTGGTGCAGGAGAAGAAACTCTGGCAGGTAGTGCGCAGGCTGCTCAAGGTGCTAGCCAAGGGAGAGCTATTATGGCTGGTGGAGCGGTGAGGACTCTCGTTGCGAGGCAGGAGGATCCTACGCCAACCCAGCCTGATAACAACGTTGTGGTTGGATCTCTTGCTGCTGGCTCTAGCACAGCCGAGAATCTCATCATTGCCACTGTTCCAGCTACTTCGATTGGTGATGGACTGGTCAAGGCAACTGCTCCAGCCGAAGCCGATGCTATCGTTACCAGCCTTCCTGTCTTGCTTGCCGATACCGTTATCGAAGATCGCCGCCCGATGGAACTCTTCCACATCATGCCCAGCTTCGATTGGGATGCCGAGTTCCATCCGATCGACCTTGGCGAACTTTCGGACCCGGAGACTGCAGTATATCCACCAGACTATGGTCTCATGAGAGCCACTGATGTCCCAGAGGGTGTCATCGAATGGGTTCCGATCCCAGACTACAATCCTCACCCACGTCTGGACCCCCACAGCCCACCAGAATGGCCCTTCCCTGAGTACATCCCGAACAATATCGATGTCGATAACTCAAAGCCGGATTGGGAGTATGTTGATTATGAGACTGGACGAGTCATGAAGGACGAAGTGTACACTGATACTTCGGATTGGTCAGATTCGGATGATGATTACACGGTTGTTCGAGATACCACTCAGGATACCGTCACCTTCAACGAGCCAATTGTTGTTTCTGAGGCTGTACCAAACTCGTTTGTCGAGGTTCATGAGCCAATCGTCATCTCTGAAACCCAGGGAGCACCAATCGTCGACGTCAGGTACGATGAGCAACACACCGATGTTTCCGACCTTGTCGACCGCCTCCACGAGCACTCCGTCAACACCATCCGTCCTGTAATCACCCCCGAGATTGTCGAGAAGGGCCCGGAGTTTGTCGATAACCTCACCGGCGACGTCAACCTCGAGTTCCAGGATGTGCTCCGCACGGTTGCTCAAGGCGAGATCAACAACGCTGCTGCCACTCTCAACGGCGAGATGGTCGAGGAGCCAACGCTTCAGGTCCAGGATTTCGTCAACTGGGTTGGTCCACATGCCACGGAGAAGATCGAGAACCTTGCCACTCCTGATATCGAGGAGGGATGGACAAAGCGCATCACAGGGCATGCCGTGGTCGCAACAGAGGAGGAGGTGAAGGGCGTTGTTGGAGAGAGACTCGGGAGTGTGAATGTTGTTGAGCAGGGACCGGAGATTCCAGCGACGATCCATGAGGAGTATGTGCAGCCAGTTGTGCATTATTTGCAGAGTCAGGAGCATGCTAGGTAGAGTTAGAAAAAGGATATCAAGGGAGAGGGTTTGGAGTACTTGTGCTGATGGGGAATTGGGGATTGATTCAACGGGTCTGTGAAATGTTCGCGTTTGCTTTGTTTTGTTTGCTTCTTTTTTTGACTTTAGATTGTTACGTTTCATTTAGATTTAGGGAAAGCAAAAACAAGCACCTCTTTACCATGCTTTGGACTGAAGTAATATTGCAGGTTGATCGCGGCGGGTTGGTGCATGTTGGTTGTCAAGAGGTTGATCGAGTGGATCGGGAGAAGATTGCTGTCCTGATGGCAGCGGAATATTGTATTTCCGCAATAAAGCGGCGTGGGAAGCGTCGCGTTCCTCCATACGATCGTGTAACGTGAGGGACCCAAACGGTTTCAAGCGGCAGATTCCCTTGCAGTGTTGCCATGCATGGCGGCTCAAGCAGCTTGGCAAGGTAAGTTGTCTGTTGAGACCGTGGGTGGAGAGTGGGGTGCTTGGGGACAGGTATTCGGAGAGGAGGGAGAGGGAGGCGAAGGAGGAGGCTGCTAGGAGGTTGCCGGCGATGTAGAGCTCTAGAGGCTTGGTGCGGGCGCGGATTGAAGATCATTATGGCGCTTGCACTTGGGGATAGATTAGAGATGGGTAGAAGGGCTTGTTGGTTATGATAGAGGAGGATTACCAGTGGTTTTGAGGGTAGGGTTCTGTTATTTTCTTGGTCTTGTGGAGTATCGTTGAAGGGTGCTTTATTGCCTCAGGCTTCGTTCACCTTGATGTCGGTGTCGGATTTAAATACTATGCAGCTGCAGTACCCTGTGTTTCGAAATCTGTGGACCACAAAACTCCGAGTAGCACTTCCGCGGATCTTTACCTCTACCACCTCCTTCCTGATACGACTTTCATCTACCGTATAAAACCACCTGCCAGCATCTTCCCTCCCACTCTCCCAAACTGCGCTGCATCGCTACACACATACTTCCAACCCGCCCGTCGCAAATAGCCGGATGTTCCACGCCTTCAGACGAGCACGAGTAAGAAAGAAAGTGAATTGCGGAGTTCGTACGAAGAACAACAACAAAGTGCAGATAGGATGAGAAGCCCCACACGCTTCTTAGAAACTACTTCGCTTGAGATGTGTTGAAAGTTGGGCACAAGACGAAGCTACGTAAGCTACTTTCTTCGCACCTTACCTGCATACAACTCGATCCGACTCCGACTCTTCACCAACACGAGGAGAATGTACGACATAGCGCATCACCTTACGAGTGAGAATAAAGAATAGCTTGCGGACTGCGTACGAAGAAAAACAGGAAAACGCAGGTGGTACGAGAGTCAGGAACACTTCTCAGAACTTACGTGCGATTGGGAGCATTGTACGAGATGGTATTTTCTTACTAGGTACTTCGTACATAGAACATCTTCGCATACGTAATTTTCTTCGCACCGTATCCGAGTTTGCATACAACTCGTTCCTCACCAACTCAGTTTGAGGAGAAGAGCACGAGAAAGAATAAAAGGAAGAGCTCCCAACCTTTGTACGGAGAACAGCAAGAAGGTGCAGGCAGAACGCAGTTCAGATACGCTTTTCAGAAACTACGTGCGCCTGGGAGCATTGCACGAGATGGTATCTTCTTACCACACAGACCATCTTCGCACACGTTATTTTCTTCGTACCGTATCCGAGTTTACATACAACTGAAGTCGTTTCTCACCAATTCAGCACGAGGAGAAGTGTACGAGTAAGAATTCTGAATAAAGGACCGCGTGCGAACTTTGTACGAAGAACAACATGAACGTGCGAGTGGAAGGAGAGTCAGATACGCTTCTCAGAAACTGCGCTTGAGACTGGAGAATTGCACGAGATGGTATCTTCTTAACACATAGACCATCTTCGCACACGTTACTCGCTTCGTACTGTATCTGAGTCTACATATCGTTCGCTTCTCCCGAATTCAGCACGAGGAGAAGAGTACGACCTCCTAGCACATCGTACGAATAAGAATAGAGGAATAGAATTCTCACCCAGCGACTTCATACGAAGAACAGGTCATGAAATTACGACTTGCAGTAGAACGCATTTCAGAAAACCGGCCTTCAGAAGCTGCGATTGAGGCTGGAGGATTGCGCGAGACGCTACCTTTTTCCACACAGGGCATCGTCGTTCCGTACGCTACTTTCTTCGCACCGTATCTGATTCTAGTGCATACAACTCGTTCCTCACCAACTCCTGAGTATCAGGAGAAAATTACGACCAAACACCGCATACTTATTACGAGTAAGAACAAAGAAGTAAGTAGATGAACATGTCGCGGGCGACGAACTTCACACGAATAACAACTAGAAAGCACAAGTAGACTTGTGATTGGGAAAACTGCACGATTCTACCTCTTACAGCACTACATAGCCGGCAGGTACGGTGGGATATCAATGCTAATAACATGATTTCTGCTGATTTGCATGAGATCATACATGGAAGAAGTGGTAATCAAACTGTAGTGAAATTATACAGTACTGTCCTATTCTGATAGTGGCATTATCTTCAAAGTATATATGAGTTAAAGACATTACATTATATGATAGAATCACAAAATACTTTAGGTTTCTGTCAACATATATCAGTACATGTCACTTTTAAACTATATTAAGGCTATTATAGTATTCAAAATCGAGTAGGCTGATGGATAATATTCTATTTAAAAAGCCTATATCAGAAGTGTTCATTTAGGTACCATTTTTAAACCATTTGCTAATCGTAACCGCTCATCCGTGATAGTCTTTACAAAATGGTTACAAGTTTGTGTAGAAGTAGTAAAATATAACAAGGTGGTATGGCCTAAGGGATAAGACTGTGTATTCTTTCAAGGTATGTCAGTTCGAATCTTGGCCAAGTAAGTTGTGTCTTTTTGCTTTTATAAAATAATAGGAGATGCAAATGATTTATAAATGATCAAGAAATCAGAAATGATCTTGAAAGTGGCCTCATTTCTTGATTATTGCAATGCTACCAAGAAAGTCTTGTCACTTTAGGGGATGATTGTACAAAATATGATTGTTTCAGAAGGGTTGGTATCCCACATAAGGTGCCGGCTATGTAGGAAAGAATGAGTTCGCCCACGCGGCCACGCTACTTTATTCGCATGCAACTAAGTACTTGTACTCCTTCCTCAGTGAATCCTCACCCCCACGAGAGGAAGGTACGACCTAGCCCCACGTCCAATCTACGAGTCGAGTAAGAATAAAGAACGAAGGCGCGAATTCAAGCCACATACAAAGAACAACACGTTAACACAAACGTGCGCGTAGAAGGAACTCCGGAGAGTAAGACACGCTTCTCCAGACTGCGCTTCTCTGAAACTGTGCTTAACTCGGTGCATGGTACGAGATGGTATCTTCTCACAGCACAGACTTCACCGTCACGCTACTTCTTTCGAGAAGACTATAAATGCCACATGAATCGACCTACGAGCCACTGCGCAAGAAGTATTCGTCTTGTTTCTTTGTTCAATTTTCGTACTACGATGATTGACCAAAGAATCCACTGGTTTGCTACGTAGATACAGAAAGAATCGAAAGAGGCAACAGAGCGACTCACGATAAGATATCGGCGGGAATCGGCTCTTGATACGAACTGCAACACTCATCAGCACCACGATGATACGATCACACGACGATGGAGAACTTGCTTACTCGGTCATCAAACGAAGCGGATACAGTGTCGCATGAGAAGCCGCGATCGCGGTACTTTGAAGCAAGCACGAATGCAGCCACTGAATCCCACTACGTGGAGCAATTCAAAACCATTTCCTACTAGAGACGTACTTACCCATGGGGATGAAGAAAGATACGAACGCTATAAATACGTACAAGCCGTACAATAAATGTCAAGACAGCTGGTCACGAAGAGTATCAGTACCAGTACGTAATGCCGATCGATCGACAACGTACGTACCATTAGCAACGATGCCAGTGCCGTTTTACGGCCAATTGCGATCGACCGAGTTGCTCGCTCTCACGGTGAATATGAGAAACGGTTAAGAAAAGATTCATGGAAGCTTCAAAAAAGAGAGTTACTGGATTAAGAAAGATTGGTTACGAAGAACCACGCAAGAATCTCAGGCGCCAGTATACGAGGACAAACTTCACATCTGTGCTTGATTATTTTAACAGCCTACATGGTACGATAATAGGGATGAAGAAACAAATCATATGCTGTCGATCGACAATGATACGAAAGTGCTTCGAAGTAGAGAAGAAACTACACGAGCAAGTACTAGTAGCCAGGTACAACCTCTACACGAGATATAGGGACTTCACACGAAGATACTATGAGGGCGATGGTGTTGAAAAACGCCACACGGGACTTAGTAAAAAGGGAAGAAGAAGTACCGGAGAACAGAGAGCGGGTTAACTTACGAAGAACTACCAAGAGTCGTCAGTGACTGAGAGTCCACGTTACGCCTAGTATAGCTATACATGAGCACATGATGTCCAAGTTCATATCATGTTCATACTTGATTCTGTACTAGAGTCTACATGATGACACGATAACAGGGATGAAGAAAGTTTAAACAATCCATATGGAGAGCACAATGGTACGAGAAGTGGCTTTAAGGCACAGAAGTAGTCACACAAGCATACTAGTAGCCGGGTACAACCTCTACATAAGATAACACATCCGTCCTACATCTTGCAATGACAGTAGAATTTGATCTGCACGATGTGAATATGGAGGTTATTTAGGTCTGCCTCGGCCTCAGAAACTGAAATACGGGAATCTTTGAAGGAGATCTGTTTTCAATTCTTGAAGGTAAATGGGGTACGAAGAACAACCAAAGAATCGTAGCACCAGTACACGAGAACAAATTTCATATCCATACTTGATTCTTAATTGGAGTTTACTTACATGGTACGATAATTGAGTAATTCCCGTAGCTTTTGTTCTATCCGATGTTCTATAGCAGCTCGTGCAGCTGGGCGTGCCCCATCAAAACTTTGTGTGGTGTCTGTGAGCGTTTGGTGCTATGGTGGGAGGGGCGATCTGGCCAGTTCACGGATAAGACGGAGATCAGGTGATAATTGGAGCTAGTACTAGTAGAGATTAGATGCAGGATCGATAAGGGATGGATTAAAAGAGGGAGAGCAGTGAGTCTGATACTTAGCGCAATACACACTTTGTTGTTTCACTTTCTTGCTTTGCAATGGCCACGACCAAAGTTTTTCTGTGAAACCTCAGAATAAGCGCCAAAAGCTGTTCTATGGCGCCTCTATAGAGCTACGGGAATTACTCCAATGGGAATGAGGAAACAATATCCCTACGTACAAAGTACAACAGAGCTTTGAAGAAGAGAAGTAGTGAAGCATCGAAGTTACACGAGCAAACCAGTCGAGAACATCGGACGTAAACACGAGAATAACGCACCAGCTTTAAAGCTTCCAAGAATTCGAACTTCGCAATCATCTCCGAACGAACTGAATTTGCTTAAAAATGACGTCGCGTAGCAAAGACTTGGATGGAGGCAATATTTATCATCCGTCGCTTGAGGCTTTCTCTTCAAGAGAAGCAAAAAGAGAAACGTATAACATTCACCAGCGTATGGTATGATTCGAATCGTGTCGACTTTCAACTTCCATCACGCATGCATTGATTCGATACTCGTAAGCTGCTCTTCCACATTCGCCTCCTCGGCCATCATCCCCATTCTTATCATTGCCCTCAAGTTTAGCTTCTCGATTAACTGTTTAGTACTACCTGACGGCGTAAGTAAGTAAAGTATGAGTGATTCTCCCTACTTGTTGATATAAAGTAAAAGTACGACTCGGACAGGGAGTTTAACTCTTGTCTTCTCTGTAACAGTGATCGACGCTCTATCAGTTGAACTATTGATCCGACCTGAATGATTCCGGTTGGGCTGTATCGTCACCACTGTTGGAATCCGTCCTCGGCCGTTTGTCTACATAAAAGCTAGCTAGATCCCCCGCCCTTCTGGCTCAATTGACGCTTCTTCTCTCTCTCTCTAAACCGTGTCTCCAACCGCCGTATCCGTCGAATCCACCGTATCACCGTCCACTTACATCAGGTTATGAAGCCCGTCCGTCACTTCTAGCCCCACACCAACCCAAACTCAACGTCGTCTCGTCTCGCTCGTTCCAACGCCAAGACATCCGTCGAGCCTAGCTTCCTATCTAGGCCAAAATCCGCCTGCTCGCCTCGACGCCACGTTCGTCTCGACCCTCCGCCTTCCCAGCCCAATACCGCAACACCGCAGTTTCATCGTCTCACAAATGGGCAAATCTACTCGAGAAATCCCTCTCCTCACTGGAGCCAACTATTTTGTTTGGAAAGAGAAGATAATGGACGAGCTCGCAGAAAACAACGCTCGACGCATTATCACAGGTGAGGACACTTTGCCGGCTAATCCGACGGCGACACAGGCAATTCGCGAGCATATCGAGCGCTCCGAGAAGGCAGCTGGCCTTCTTCGACGCTACTGCGGATTCGAGGCTCGCTCATTCATCCAAGGCGAATATAAGCCTCTCGTTATCTGGCGCATTCTCGAGGAGAAGTTCGGTAGTGAGCTCGCTACGCAAGCTAATCGTCTTCGTCTCGGCATGAAGTTTAATCTGTCTCGACTTCAGCCCAAGCAGGCAGTTGGCGAGTGGATTGCGGAGCTCCGACAAATTCAGAACGAGCTAGCTGGCTCTATCGCAGCGATAAGCGATCATCAGATTATCTCGCATGTTTTGACTAACCTTCCGGCTCGCTACAAGCCTTTGAAAACTCTGATCACCCACTCTAAAGATCCTGCAGTCCAATCGCTCGACAACCTCGCTCACGAATTCCAGCTCTTCGATGCTGAAGAGAAGCTCGACAATCACCTCTCTGGAAATCTCACTACCGCCGCAACACTCGAAACAGCCAACGCACTCGCAGCTAATGCTGGCGAGGTCCGCTCTCACGGTCACTTCCGTGGTCGTGGCAGCTTCTGCGGCCGCGGCCGCGGAGGTTATCGAGGAAACAACCGCAATCACCCATACGAACAACGACTCGATCGTACTCGACCCACTCAGGACAACGCACCGTACGACCGGGGCTTCCGAATCCCCGCTCATCGAAACACTGAGTGCTTCTACTGCGCTCGCACAGGGCACTATGAATCCGAGTGTCGTACTAAGCAAGCAGCTGAGAAGAGTCGACAACAACGACAGGCGACCTCCGGCAAGCAAGCACATGTCGCCGCGGCAAACAGTGATCGAATCACTGATGTGACTGAAGAGGACACATCTTTCATTAGCACTGCTGGCTTTCATGCCTCCCTTGCTAACCATATTGAGGATGTGGATCTTTCTGACATTGCACTAGATGAAATGTGACTCACCGATGAGTCCGCGTCGCCCCTCACTGACCATGTCGACCCTGGTAATTCACCAGTCCTATGTGAGGGTAGTACTGTCGACCCACTTGACGATGCCCCACTCGACTCGTTATTCCTCGATAACTGCGACCTTAGAGCAGGGGTTGCTAGCCTTCACCCCCACTCTAAGCCAGTCGCTCCCTCGATCCGCAAGAATCCCTCGACAGTCACTAAATGGATTATCGACTCAGGAGCTACTCACCACATGACAAGCAACAAGGCTGCCTTCAGCGACCTTCGACGCCTACACCCACCCCAAATGATCTCTATTGCTAATGGTGCACAGCTACCAGCCATCGGCATTGGTCGAGTTCACCTTCGACTCGCCAACAAGGAGCTACTCACACTCACCGATGTTCTCTACACACCAGACTTTGACGTCGACTTGCTCTCAGTCGACGCGCTTAATGACAATGGCCTCGATGTCGAATTCAACGCTCGCAATCACTCGTGCCAGATTCGGTCTCTCGAGGCTCACAAGCTCGATCCATGGACTTTTCTCAGGGCTCGTCTCGACCAACGTCGTAGCTGCTTTGTCTACGGCAAGGTCGAGCCACAAGCTATTGAATTCGATGCTACACCACCTATTAGTGCTTATGGTGCAGCGATGCTCGACCCCTCTATCAAAGATATACAGCCTGAGTCTACTTCTGCACCTACCAGCAACATACCAGAGCGTGACACTGGTCTCCCGAAACGCCTCAACATTCCACTGTCCGTTTGGCATCGTCGATTCGCTCACCTGAATCTCCCTTCACTCAAGCAAATCTTACCGCGACACTACTATCATGACGACATGCAGGATCACATTGGCTCTGGCCCTCATGTTAGGAAGTGTGACACTTGCGTACTGACAAAGTCGAAGGTTCGCTTTCAACGCAAGTATCGCCCTCGTCGAGCTACTCGCCCTCTCGAACTCATTCACGCTGACCTCTGTGGTCCGATCTCGCCAAACTCGCGCTCACAAAAGAAGTACTTCCTTATCTTTGTCGACGACTTCACTCGCTCAGTCGATGTTTACTTCCTGAACAACAAATCGAGCGCAACAATCGTCGCCATCTTTAAAGAGTACAAAGCAAAGAAGGAGACTGAGTTTGCAGCACAAGGCTACAAGATTCAGCGACTGCGTTGCGACAATGGCCGTGGCGAGTTCGACAACGATGAATTCCGCTCGCTTCTCACCTCAGAGGGCATCTCCTTTGAACCAGCTCCCCCTTATACTCAGCATAAGAATGGAGTTAGTGAGAAGATGATTCAGACCATCTGTCGACGCGCTCGCGCAATGCTGCTCGACAGTGGGCTCTCTGCATCATTCTGGGCAGAGGCTGTGGCAACAGCAGTATACCTTATCAACAGGATGCCGACTCGAGCCAACGATGGTCGTTCACCGTTTGAGCGACTCTATGGTAAACCCCCATCGATAGCTCACTTACGTCGTTTCGGTAGTCTTGCCTTCCTCAACATTCATAAGGATCAGCAACCTCGAAACGCTGGCAAGTTCGCAGTTCGAGCTAAGCGTGCAATCCTGCTTGGTTACTGCCGTAACTCGACCACGATCTGGCGATTCTACCTCCCACACGAGCGCCGAGTTGTTGAAGCAAGTAGCGTCACCTTCGATGAGTCACGTACGATCATCGATACACCACAAGCTGAGGATCACGACTTGATGCTCAAACATGATGTCGAGGCACTCGACTTTGAGACTACAGAAGAGGAGACTACTGAGTCTATTAGTTCTCAACCTCAGGTCGAGGACAGCTTCCTCGCTGATGTATCCCGCCTCGAGATTACCGATCCGGCTCAGCTGCAGGGAGATGTCTCGACTGGCCATCGAGTCGGAAACCCTACACTGCCGCGAGTCGAAGACACTGGAGCACCACAAAGTTGTCCTGCTGGCACTCAAAATGTGTTGGAGCATGGTGTGTCCTTGCCTGTCGAGGCACACCGATATAACCTTCGGAAGCGACCGAGATTAGTGTTTTATGCCCATACAGCCCAGGCCCAGGTGGAAGGTGATATGCATATCGAGCCGGATCACTGTGCGAGTGATCCCTTGACGCTTCGTCAAGCGCTCAGCGACCCGAGATTTAGCATCCAATGGGCAGATGGTATTCGATCCGAGCTGACCTCTTTAGAACTCAACAAGACATGGGTCGAGCTTCCTGCTATCGAGGTACCAGTATCGGCTCACATCCTGACCTCTAAATGGGTATTCAAAACCAAGAAGTCTGCAGATGGCACATTGTGACATAAGGCTCGACTCGTCATTCGAGGCTTTGAGCAGATCTATGGTGTCGACTTCGATGAAACATTCGCGCCTGTTGCAAAGCTTGCATCGCTCCGAATGATGCTCGCTTTAGCAGCACAATTCGACTGGGAGATCGAGCAGCTCGACGTTGTCACTGCCTTCCTCAATCCAGAAGTTGATGGTGATGTATATATGGAACTCCCTGATGGTTTTGATCTTCTTAGACCTTATGACACATCGAGCTCGACCGCTACAGGCTTTCGACCTGTTGTCAAGTTGCTAAAAGCGCTATATGGCCTTAAACAAGCGCCTCGACTCTGGTACCAGCATATCGACCGTTTCCTCACCTCACTGGGATTCCGCCGTTGCGACTACGATCCAAACGTCTACATCTCCAGCGATACACCAGTTGCACAACTCGCAGACGACTCTGATCCGAATCGAGTCATTATACTCCTCTATGTTGATGATCTTCTGCTCTTCTCACCCTCACAAGATCGCATTCGACACTTCAAGGAACTCCTGAAGACCAAGTATCGAATGACTGATCTTGGCGCCGTTCGACAGTTTTTGGGAATTGAGATTTATCGAGATCGAGCTCGAAGACTTCTTCACATTTCTCAGACTGCAAAGATTCAAGAACTCCTCTCCAAGACACAAATGGCTAACTGTTATGGCAAATCGATTCCGCTACCGAGTAACGATCTCGATCATGTTCCCGAGGAGGATCGCCTTCGCCTCACCCTTGATGAGCCCGCTCGAAAGGCCTATCAGTCGATAGTTGGCAGCCTGATGTGGCTCATGCTAGGGACTCGACCAGACCTTGCCTTCACAGTCTCTCTACTTAGTCGTTACAACTCCAGCCCGCTCTCGATTCATGATGCTGCAGCTAAGCACGCAATTCGCTACCTTAAACACACCAGTCGACTCGGAATCCAGTATCGAGGGGAAGACACTTTGTCCACATCCTTCGCACCTATTGGCTTCAGCGACTCCGACTTTGCCGGTGACCGTAACGATCGTAAGTCCACGTCAGGCTACGTCTTTCTACTCGCAGGTGGAGCGATCTCATGGAAAGCTCGCAAACAGCCTCTCGTGGCGTTCTCGACAGTTGAGGCAGAATACATTGGTGCCTCGGATGCAGCCAAAGAAGCGATCTGGATTCGCAACCTCTTCACTGATCTCACTCTCAGTGACTCGCGGAAGACATTATGCATCGACCGCGACATTTTCCAGTCATCGCCAGCAGTCATGTCTACAAGCAGCACGCCCTCACAACTACTCTATCTCGACAATCAAGGCGCGATTCAACTTATTAAGAATCCACGCTTCCACGATCTAAACAAAGCACATCGACATCCGGTTTCATTTCATTCGCGATTATTACGAGCGGGGCACCCTCGATATCGACTACATCCAAAGCAGTGATATGGTCGCAGATATAATGACGAAAGCATTACCTCGCGATACGCACCAGCGGCATGTTGATCATCTAGGCCTCGCGAACTTAATCTCGACACAAACATCTGCCTCTGTACCATCGCATAGCGACTCGGAAGTGCATAGTGGCTCGGAATTCCATAACGCCTCGAAAGCCTACAGCGACTCGACAGCAGCCTTGGCAGCCGAGAAAGGCATGGCAGGACTTGAAGGCTCGGCTGAATCACGAGATAGCCAAGCAGCATCACACAGACAAAACAATTGCATCATCATTGAAGAGGAAGTGGAGATGTAATTTTCTAACAGAACTTACAAGGCCGAGCATCCCAGGTGCAGTTTGCACACTTGGTACTCCACACCATTGTTTCTGCCCCCGTTCTCCTATCCACCACTACTACTCTACCCCATATACAAAACTCAAAAGGTCCTTTTCCTCTCGCACACTTACCACACTGTCGCTCCCTTGTCCCAGAATCCTCCCCCAACACAATCTTTATTGCGTCATTACGATGTTCCGTTATTCCCTTTTCCATATCGATTTTTTCTTTTTTCCACCATTTGTACGTCATCCGGAACGGAAGCTTCAACAACACCTCGAGCGTTATTGGATGTCTTATCCCTGGTTCGCCTTTGACCCGGTTTGGCGTTTTTGACTCATGGGAGCCAGGCCGAAGAATGGGCGCTTTCGCTGCACTCCCTATCACAGAATTAGTAACGGTCAAACAACTCAAGCATCTTGACATACTTACAGGAAAGCGAGACCCATTTTCCCTTTGGTACCCCATCTCAGTCGTCAAGTCAACTCGAGGAACAGATCCACGCGTGCTAGCAGAGCCCTCGGCCGGTAACCCACAGATTGCTCGAAGACGCTCACTTCAGGCCTCCACCTCGTCACACAAAAGGTCCTCGTCAACAACAGTGTTCGCAAACATGAGGAGCGCAAGAAAAGTACCCTGAAGGGCAAATCGACGTTCACCAAACTCCTCTGCTTGTCGCTTTGCCGGCAATGGTGTACCACTTCCTGGTTGTGGACTCTCTCCAACCTCAGAAGCTGTCGCCCTCATTATGGCAGCGGCAGCAGCAACCCTCTCCCTCTTGTCGGCCTCATGTCTAGCAATTGCCTCTTGCTTTTGCTGCTCCAGCTCTTTCTGACGAAGCTCTTCGGCAAACTGCTGCTCTTCAGCCTCACGCTCCTCGGCCTCACGCTTCTTTTGACGTCTTTCCTCCTCCTCCTTTGCGGCCTTCTCGGCAAGTCGTGCCTTCGCAGCAACAAGCATCTTCCTGCGGCGATCCTCACGTTCCTCCTGCAATCTCTTTTCTTCAGCCTCCTTTGCCTCCTCCTCACGCATAAACTCGGCCAGTTCCTCATCACTCATAAGGTGGGAAATGTCATCGAGATCAGACATGATGCAGGTGGAACGGAACGTTGCAAAACTGGCCTTCACCCACAAGGTTAGCATCACTCTGAAAGGAACTGCAATCAAGCACAGGGGAAGAGGAAGCAACGTACTTGATTGCCTGCTTTTCTGTCCTTATCCTTCTTTCCTTTCCTTCTGTCTTTTGTCGCTTTTTTGTTGCTGCCAAATTTGTTGCGTCGGGAGTTGTTTGGTCTCGGTGGAAGCTGGCGATGGAAAATTTTCGCCCATCGCTAGCGAAAGATGGAAGGAAAGCTCACGCACAGTCTTGGAAGAAGAGTCACACACCAAGTCTTTTTCACGCTATCTATCCACAGGCCTAGCCCGTTATTTCTTACTTATTTCCTTCCCTTGTTTTTGTCAGAGTGGTGTAGGTCTTTTTTACCAGAAGAGAGACTGGGTTTGTTCCCTGCATCCGCCCTTCGAGGCGCCAAATGGGCTCTGCACAGGTTTTTTATTTTTCCGTACTCTCATGACACCTACTTAAGTACTTGTTTCTGTTCTCTGATCTTTAAAGCCCGAGTACGAGGGGAAGTGTTGGAATCCGTCCTCGGCCGTTTGTCTACATAAAAGCTAGCTAGATCCCCCGCCCTTCTGGCTCAATTGACGCTTCTTCTCTCTCTCTCTAAACCGTGTCTCCAACCGCCGTATCCGTCGAATCCACCGTATCACCGTCCACTTACATCAACCACCATTCATCGACGGTGACCGAGCTGGTTTCCGCCCTCAGAATATGCATTATCTTGTCAGGGAAGTGCTTCTCATGGCAGTAAGAAGAAAAAACAACGTGGAGGTGGAAGTTTGAGAGCTAGAGCATTTCGTATCTCTGATTCGAACTTTGCACATTCTGGTATCGGAACGTGGCCGCTTCCGGCTGAGGACGTATACTCTTAAGTTGTGAATTTGTGTTGCTTGCGACAGCTGCTCTTTCCCTTCCGCCATCATCCCCATTTCTTACCCATATCGTACTTAGGTGAAGGCTAAACACTGTGCCCAACGTCAATCGACTTGATAAATCTGAACGTTTCATGGATCCGAGTCCTGGTGGGACCCGAGCAACTCACTGTTCGTTTCTTTATGGATCGACCGTGTTGCCAATTTCCGCGCTTCGGGGTAACCTCTTCAGCTATCGTCCCCATTCATCTCGATAGAGCGGTATATGAACACTCCTATGTGCATAGTATTAATATGAAGCTCATGTATCCCTGTCATTCAAAGTGCAAAATGCTCTTTTACTACAATCTCGGATAAAACTTTCCGGGCAGTTGAAGTCAAAAAGCAGACTGCGTACAGTCCTTCAGTCATACCTCTAGGCTGCTTCGAACCGTGACCGGGTCTCATTCTCGTGAAGTGCCTTGCCGGAGTTAACTTTTGTCCCTTCTGCCATCGTCCCCTTTCCTGTCATTCCGGCGGAATCGACAAACTCGCTTGAAGCTCATTGGATTGAGGAAATGTCGAGCCGGCTGCGCAGTGACTCGACTATTGAAGTAGCCTCGATCAGCCTTCTTTGGAGCCTGAGGTGATGCGAGTCCGATCGAGTCGAAAAAAGTCGCAGCGCAAAACTTAGCAAAATGGTATGGTCCTACATCTGGAACAAGGACGTTGCCAAAACGCGCAGTCGCCACGTCGCAACGGTTGCAACGGTGCAAAGGTCAACTCAAAGGCTCCTTCCCGACCATAAGAAGTTACGCAGTCGCAACGCCTTGTAAAAGGTGCTGCCACGGACATGTAGAGGCATGGGAACGAGGCCTTCGGGAGAGAGGTGGTCTCTGTCGGATGATCAGAGGTGTCGTTCGGTGCCGCTGCAATGGTATCCGGGCTGGTCGCATCTCCACCGTGCTACAAAGAAGTGGTGCTCCGACGGTAGGCTAACTGAGATCGCCAATGCCGGATTGTCAACCAACGAAGTTTTGATGGGGTCCCGACAATCGGTTAATAATTCCCACCCACACCCGTAGGCCGACAATAGAAATTTGATGGGGTCCCGACATTCGGTTAATAATTCCCACCCACACCCGTAGGC
>ML119875.1:0-58473 GCA_003788565.2 Ascobolus immersus RN42 | reverse complement strand
TCGTCTTTGAGGCAATGAAAGCGTCATCCTTGAGGGCATGAATGCGATGTCAATATCAGGGTTGTCAGCAGCAACAGGGTTGTCGCCAGCGCCAGAATAGGAAGCAGTAGTTGGAAGGTGCAGCTTCAGAAGCTTCAATCGGAAGCACAAGCCAGAAACACTGGCATCTTGGCAACACTAGGGTCGGAAATAGACAGATCTGTAACTAGTCATAATCATTAGGGTTCACTCTCTATTAAAACATTCCGCAATGATTATCGTATCTTAAGCGCCCTTAGATTTAACCAAATTATAGCGTCTATACTTAATTACCTTAGACCTATTATGGACAAACCAATTTATTTACAATCTATACTACGTATTCATAGCCATAAGGTTGTTGTAAATATGCCCTTAAGAATGACTCTTCCATTGCCTGAAAGGCGATGCATTTAATCTCCCAAGGACAACACGCTCATGTTCTCAAATCAAGGTTGATGCATTCATAGCCTCAAGCTCAAGGACAACGCACTCATGCCCCCAAGAATTATTTATTCATAGCCTCATTGTTGACGTATCCAACCCCCAAGGTGGTGGATTCCATTGCAAACGTCGAGAATCGGGAAAGCGAGCGCGTAATGTTGGAGAACACATCGTAAACTTTATTGTGTCTAACTGTATTATTTTGACTCAATTGTATTCAGCTCTTCGCTCTCCCTTATTGTATAGGGGCATGCAAAATCGATGTTGCCATATCTGACTATGATTCAATTTACCATTCTGACAGTTATTAATTTTAAAATAAGTAGATCTATTATAGTTCGTGTATGAATGTCCCAAACTTAATGTTAGTTGTTCCAAAGTTAATGTTAATATATACCTAGATTTGAGTCAGTTGTTTCAAAGTTGATGTTGATACATGAATTTGATGGGGGGTGTAAAAAAGCGTCCATTTTGAGCCTTAGTGTCAACTCTGAAGCAAATTGGTCCAGACGGTCTAGCGACCGTGGCACTTCGTGCCTTTACATCACGTGTCGGCCTTGGCAAAGGCTTTCTAGCCGGCTGGTTACGAGACTAGTAAAGGATTGAAGTTTGGTGGGAAGAAGCCTTGCTTGGTTGAAAGAGAAGATTCGAAAGCCACAAAAAAGCGAAAAAGAGAAGGAGAAGGCTCAGGTCCGTACCTCCCAAACAGGAAGGGGAAGGGGAAAACACAAACGGCAGGAGCGAAAAATTTCACTTTCCAATCCGCCTGCAAAGAGTTCTTTTTTGTCCCAGAAGTAAGTAACGTAGCGGGTTCGGCCTGGTGCTTCAAAGGAGAGAAACTCCCGTTGCGAACATCCATTCTTCTTTCCGATTCGGAATGCTTCTTTTCTTTGTTTAACTACTTACTACACCTTGTTTTGGAATCTCCAGGCGCAGGCTGTCTGCCTGCGCATTGACTGAAAAGAAAGTGAACTCAAGCATACTTACGCGGCCGTAGACAAACCATCCAAGTTGGATCCTACGCAGGTAGAGGGTTCTTTGAATGTCCAGGAAGCTTGCTGGTTATGAAGCGCTCGTAGTCAGATTATCGTGTGCGCCAGCACTTCCGCGCCGGCTCTTCTCTACGGATTTTTGGCACTTTGGCAGTCACGTCACGTTGGACCACAGGGACGTGTTTCGTCCGTAAACAGATTACATTAGACTATATAGCTGCGAATTTGGGGGGTTTCTGGCACGATCTTGTCGTCGTACGTCTCGTCACGGACAACGCTAGTCCTTGACGAGCCGTAGAGCGTCGATTACGACAAGTCTTGCCAAAACACCAAGGCCTAACGCTACTCGGGCCTAGATGCTTTAGGGATGGCGGGTGGGAAAGCTTGAGTTGGTGTAGCTTTCTTCTCGACTCGTTGGATGATGACGAGGCGAGAAGAGCAAGGGGGGACCCTTGGGCTTTAAGCTACAAGTGTCACCTGTGGGTGTAACGTCAAACTCAACACCATCGCGAGATTAGCCTCTGCAGAGTTTTAGCCCTTGGTGCTGTAGATTAGGGCTACACTACTGCAGAGGTGCTTAATCTTCGGGGATTCGGCAAGGGTCCCCCCTTTGGTGCTCAGCGTCCTGCGCACACCAAGGCTACACCTCCATAAAGAGGTCGTCAACTACAGCCAAGGCGCTACCGTCGCGAAGGGCAACGAATCGAGTCGAGGCACTCGAAGGAGACAAGTCTTTTGACCCCGCAAGCGGGTCCTCTTTCGGCACTGGTTTATGAGGCTAACTCGAAGGCCCGTCAAGTGCGGACTGAAAAATGTCAGCATTTACACTTGAAGGAAGAGTATTTAATTTAGTAGATGGACATGGGCGAACTGATTGGACAATAGAAGATGTTTAATATTTACTATCTACGCTATGTACGCTACATACGTCTCTCAGCAACAGGAAGATGACCCTTTACCACCCAATGATCAAAGCTGGCAGTTCCAAGAATTCATCCAACCTGTCAACCTGCAGAGCCTTTGATTCGCAAAGGAAACCTCATAATTCCTCCAAAAATATTTCCAAAAAAAACGCAAATGCTTTTGCACGCTCGCTACTCAACCAAAAAGAGATAAACAAAAGGCACACAAACCACCACCAGCACATCTATCTAAACCCCTCCCCAAACCTCTCAACACCACTCACAACCCCCTCCCAAACCCCCTTCCAGCCCTCCTCACACCCCAAATCAAGGCCCCTCTCACACCCCGGAATCATCCCCGTCAAGCACCGCTTCACCGCAAGATAATAACCCACGCCCGCCTCACCCTCGACATCGTTAAGCCAGTCCCGAGCTACTAGTTGGTCCGTGTAGGCATTCTTTATGCCGTTGTCGCTGTGCTTTGAGAGCAGGTCGGTCCTAGACTCGAGGGTGCGCCCGAAGCAGAGCTCGAGGAGGAGGATGGCGAGGGCGACGAGCGGCTTTTCGTAGTCGGAGCAGGCAGGAGCGGGTGGCGGGGAGGTTAATGAGGAGAGGAAGCGCCGGGAGATGTAGGGCGTTTCGACTAGCACCTTTGGCTTCGTATCTACGGTCTGGAGGAAGAAGATATCTCGCTTGGTCCACCCTTCGCCGAGCCAGGGAGTAGTTGCCAGTTGGAGCAGGGAGTGTGAAAGCGTGGAGGCAATAGTGGTGCGGTCGCGACGGGAGAGGGGCGGGGGTTGGGTGGTGAGGAGGGTTTCAAGGGAGACGAGCGTGGTGTTCTCTGGTGTGGTAGGAGGTAGGAAAGTGAGCGTGTGCGATTTACAAGGCGTTGCTATAGTAGAGGGGTGGATTGGGGGACAGGTGAGGAGGTGGCAGAGGTCGACTAGTTCTGAGGTAGGCGGAAGCTGGGGGCTTGCTGGACCACATTCGACGAGGGTAGAGGAGGAATCTGTGAATTGTGGGGAAGGTGAAAGGTATGGCGAGGAGGAGTAAGGAGGTGGTGGGGACTGAGGTGGGCTGGAGTTGAAGAAGGAGACCGACTTGCGGGATTTGGAGGATTTAACGGAGGGGTTTGGGGAGGGGGGGCGACGGAGAGAGGAAAAGAGAGAGCGGGTACGGCTCTCTTTCTGGAGAGGTGGTGGACTAGGCGGTTCGTTTATTATTGGTTTGGACGGAGAGGAGGATGCGCGGTGCGGAGGAGGCCGTGTTGGTGGTGGGGAGAGTTCTCCCGATGTGTAGGTGGGGACTTTCTCGATGACGATCTCGGTCTCGGTCCAGGAGGGAGGGAGTTCAAACGGATTGGCTTCATAGTAGAAGAGCATTTTGAAGCGGCCTTGATCTGTGGTTGGGAAGCCTGGGGAGCGGGGAGTTGATGGTCGGGGACTTGTTGGTGGTGGTGGTTTGTCCTTGGGTGGATCGACGCGTTTTTCGAGCATGAGGTTCGCTCCGTGTGCTGATGGACAGGCGCAATTCCAGGACTTGGAGATGACGCTGTGGAGGTGGAGGGCTTGTTCTTGAATCTTGTTGAAAGCGGTCGTGAAGGTTTTCTTCCGGGCCTTTCGGGCGGGTTCGAGGCGTTCAGAGGAGCCGAGAATCGTTTGGAGAGTTTTGTTGTTTTTCTCGATTTTGGCGATGAGAAGGTCTCGTTTTTTTCGCTGTAGAGTGAATTGAATCTTTTTGTACTCCTTCTTCCAGTTGATGGAGTCGGGGTCCTACGCAGGAGTTGGTGGTTAGCCAACTGGGATGGAAGCAATATGAGGCCGAAATACCAAATGGTCTCCCTCTTCCATATTCAGTTTACCCTGTAACTTGACCACTGCCGCCTTCAAGTCCGTGACGGTCTTGACATAGAGATTATAAGTTTTCGGCAATCTTTCCTGTAGTCTCTCCTCGAGGTCGGCCTTCTTCCACTCCTCACCAAACGCATCCTCGATCAGCCGGTTCATTTCGCTCTGGTCGTCGATGATGGAGCCGAGTAGGTACTCGAGGTTTTCTTGGAATAGGGCGTGTTGTAGCTCAATCTCGTGAGTGAAATCTTTGAATTCTGCTTTGAACTTCCACCAATCTTTCATCAAAGAGAACCCATTCTCGTAGCCCTCGAGTGCCGATAGCACGAGCGGGAACACGCCGAGCACGCAGCCCGCGAGTTCAAGGCCCGACATGGCGAGTGTGCGGCGATCGCGATCAACGACGAGTTTATCGGCAACAAACTTTTCGGCTGCAACAACTCGGCTCGATATCGCCGTTCGCGAGCTTCGGATATTTCGCGGCGGTCGCTTTATTGAATGTTTCCTTCGGTGCTTTCGGAGGATGTAGCAGATTGAAAGAAGAAGGAGTGAGACGGCACCCTAGACCTTGTGGGTCACCAGCCCCACCACGATAGGAATGGTCAATTCCAAGCTGACACGATAACAAGCTTGCATGAAACTGATGCGGTGATACCCCGCTAGATGTGGCGTAGTTGTGTCTCCTTGCAAGGCTGTGCTGGGGATCACCGAACTTTGACAACACGACTCGACAACGACGAGGGCTTGAGCGACATCACGACATTCCATCACGACAACACGACAATCTAGACGATTAGGACGACGTCGATTGGATGAAGGAAGCTCGGAAGTGAACTACTAACCCATTAGCTCAGTCGAACGCGTTCAACCACTTCACGACCCACCAGGCTGGCATTGTCGGCATCTCGACCCTGCAGCCTCGTTTCTCTGCCATCAACTTGGTGAACTTTCTTCCTTCCGACCATTCTCACCATTTTCACCTTCATCACTGTCACTCACATTTTCCATCTCCAATGCCCTCACCACAAACACGGCAATGAACATCGACACACCCATCCAGTCGCAAACCTCCTCCCTCCTCCGCACCTTCTACATCCTCCTAAACTTCCTCCAACATCCACCACCAAATGCCTACACCCCACCAGAATCACACATCAGCCATACCTCGATCGCCGACGAACTCGGCCGCTTCAAGGTCTGGGCCGGGAATATCGGAGCGCTTCAGAAAGGACCGAGTAGCTTGGATTGGAGATTACGGGAGGCGAGTCATGTTACCGGGCCGATTCTTCGATTGCTGCGAGATCTTGAGGGGGGGTTGAAAGAAGGTGAGTTTTGTTTTTGTTGTTTTGAATTTCCCGGGAGGAGAAGGAGAACGGAAGGAGAAGGAGAAGGGGAGGGGTTGAGATAAGCTTTCCTGCCGGATAAACCTGCTCGTCATCTCGTCTCCGGTGGGTTCGGTTCACGGCGCGAGCTCTCGCCAATAACATTGCCTAGCCTTTTGATCTCCGCTCTTCTCTTCCGTCTGCTCATCTCCACCCCCCTATCTTTCGCACCCCTTGGCCATCTCCGCTCTTGTCTTCTCCTACTAACCCTCCTTCCCCACAGCAACCGCCATCCTCTCCGGCCAACGACTTCCCCGAGACCTCCTCTCCTCCTCCGACGAAGACTCCGACGACTCCACGCCCTCCGTCTACTCCGAAGGCTCCAGTGCTTTCGGCTCCGACAATGCCTCCACCTCACAATCACAATCGATGTCCCGCTCATCCTCCCAATCCTCCTTCGCACCTCGTCGACCCCGCCGCTCCTCATCCCTGAACTCGAACGCACCACTCTCAGAACTACATCAACTCCAACTCGGAATACAGCAGACGATAACACATCTCTTCCGCCTTTCGATCCTGATAAGGAGAGCTACACCACGAGATCGATACAAGAAGAAGGCAGATTTGTTGCCGGCGTACTCGTCCACATTTGACATTGCTCATGTAAGGGAGAAGTTTCCGAGGGCATGTGAGCAGTCTGGATTAGTAGAGAGGCTGGGTAAGGCGAATACGAAGAGACGGATGTACCTCAAGTACCGAGAGCAGCACGCGATGAAACTGCGTCGAGAACTACGGAAAGTTGAAGAGGCGGAGGAAGCAGCTCGACAGCAGGCGCTACGACCCCAGGACGATGATGATGACGAGGAAGAGGAGGTGGAGGAGGTTGAAGAGGCGCCCACACTACGGGTGCCACAGAGTGTGCAGGCTAGGAGTGTGGGGCAGGGAACGGAGGCGACTAGTGCTGTTATGACGACGGCGAGTACGTTTTTGGCAGAGGAGTATAAGGCCGATGAGGAGGTGGAGGATGAGGGTAGTGTTGGGGCGGAGAGTCAGACGAGTTTTGCAACTAGTACTGCTGAAGATGGGGCTGGTGGGTTGAAGGTACCGGCATGTCCGGGAGACCATGGAGGGGAGTTTGAGTGTCCATATTGTTGGAGTATTCAGGTGTGTCGAGGGAGAGTGGCTTGGAAGTGAGTACACTCTTGAGTTTTGTGCTTTACGACCGATACAGGACCAACACTAACATTTTCCCAGAAAACACGTTTTCGCCGACCTCGAACCCTACATCTGCACCCACCCCAACTGCCATACACCCCCCTTCCCCACCCGCTCCTCCTGGTCCACCCACGAGCTTACCACCCACCGCCTCGAATACCACTGCACACTCCACGACCGCACCTTCGCCACCTCCTCCGCCCTCGAATCTCACCTCCTCAAACACCACACCCCCACCCCAACAAAACTCCAACTCCCCCTCCTGGTCGAAAAATGTCAACGCCCAATGACAAAGTTCTCCCCCGACGACTGTCCCCTCTGCACAACCTGGGGCACCAGAATCCGTGCGCTCGAAGAAAAGACCAGATTCGTCAAGGAAGGCGAGAAGTTAGTTGTCACGGCAAGAGTGTTTATGCGGCATTTGGGGCGGCATATGGAGCAGCTTGCACTCTTTGCCCTACCACGTGTTACCGAGGGTGAGGAGGGAAGTTGGGACTCTGACAAGCCTGAGTTTGAAGGCGGGAGCGAAGGTGGTAGTGCTGTCTCTGATGATGGCAGTGAGGAGGATGACAAGGAACAGGAGGTTGTGGAGACGAGGAAGAGGCGGTATGAGTCGATTTTGCCGGTTGTGTTGGAGCCTTATGAAGGGTTGGAGGAGGAGGAGAGGCAGAAGCTCATGGAGAATCGATACTACCTCTATGCTATTGAGCCACTCAAGACTGCCGCTATGGTGTTGGATGCGGCTCTCGACCCGACCATCGATATCAACGCCAAGGATGAGGAGAGCAAGACTCTGCTTATGAGGGCTATTACTGATCCGGGGTCGGACTATCAGTTTGCTATGACGATGGTTGCCTTGTTATTGAGGAGAGGCGCGGACGTTAAAAGCCATGATAAATACGGCTGGAACGCCCGCCAAGCATCGAAGGAGTATTGGGGCGAGGTACTAAACCAACTCCTCGACGACCATGAAGCCGGGAAAGACGTCCTCTACGGCCGTCCTGAGGACGAACTTATCGACGCTGTGAGGAAACGTCTCGAGCTCTACAAACAAAGCGAAGAAGTCCTCCGCCTCAGCATCCTCTCCGGTGACTTCAGCAGCCGTCTGATCGAGGCGGTAGAGGGGAAGAATGAGTGGCTTGTACGCCGGCTGCTCATGTGTGGAGGTGATCCGGAGTATAAGACTGAGGATGGACAGAGTCCGGTGCAGCTGGCGAGGATGGTGGAGGGGCTGATGGATGGGGAGAGCAAGACGCCGTTTGGTGGAAAGTCGATGTTTGGCGGGATTACGCAGATCTTGTTTAAGGCGATTTCCGGCAAGACTGGGAGGCCTATCGAGGAGCTTGAAAAGGAGTACAGCAGTGGGACTTGGGCTTTTGGAGAGACGGAGGATGGACCGAAACCGGCGGAGTTACGACAATTACGGCCGGACTCGGACGATGAGGCTTCGGAACGCGGCGAGGAAGAGGGCCAACCGGAGACAGATGCTGGAGCCTTGACCGATGCTGGTGAGCAATTACCTCAAGACCTGGCACCTGTCGAGCATGGCAATGAGGTGTCAGTCCAAAGTGACAAACTCGGTGCTTTTGCGGGAAATAGGTACTATTCGAGCCGTTGTAATGTGCCTGGTTGTGACAAGGCGGTTGGACCATCAGAGCGGAGATACAAATGCAGGATCTGCGTTGATGTGGATCATTGTGCGGATTGCTATGAGAAGGGGCACGTCGTGTGCCGGGCAACGGGGAGAGAACATAGTCTTATCCCGATCCTACGGACAGGGCCCGCTCTGTTCGGGACCGCGGCAACTGATCTCATCTTCCCAGTTAAGCTTCTCCAAATCGGCCGCTGGACATGCAGCGCCGACGAACACAAGCTCGTCGTCCGCTTCTCGAGTACGACAAACTGCATCACTTACCACTTCATAATGAGTAGAAACATTTACATGATGGAGATGCCGCTTTCGTCTATAACGTGGCTGATAGGTCCTTTTGAGAAGGGTAGCTTCGACAATAGCGTGTCACCTCACCCAGCTTTGTATATCGGCTCCGTGCGCACAGGGGAACTCGTGCCTGTGCAGGACCCGGCTGCTACTCGCAGGAAGTTGGGCCTGCCTGACGGGCCTTCGCACTCCTTGGTTCCGGAGGGCGGTGACAGTGCGGCTCTCCAAGCTGAGATTGACAGATTGCAAGCGACTCGGGCTTGGAAGATTCGAGCAATGCCGACAAAATGTGACTGTTGCAGCAGCCCGTTTGGGAACTCGATATGGTACCGGTGCAGTATGGACACTTGTCCTAAGAACGTTTTTTGCACGCTTTGTATCAGGAGAGCTGAGAGCAAGTTTGGCCATGCTAAGGATCATCAATTTATCTGCTTTATGGGCTTGGAAGAGGAGAATGTGTTGAAGGAAAGGGAGATGCAGGCTGCTAGATTGGTGGCTGAAGAGGAAGAGGCGAAGAGGTCGAGGGAGACGGTGGAAGCGGCGGTTGAGATAGGGACGGAGATTGGGAAGTTGCGGGAGCAGGGTGAGGCTCATGACCAGGTCGCAGAAGAGAAGCTGCCGGATACCCTAGAGTCGTCTGCGCAACAGGAAATGGGTGATCCCTACTCAGCGGACAGGCTCCCGTTGCCCAACATCTCACAACTCATCTCAAGAAACGGGATAAGTTTGGGTGATTTGGAGCAAGTGAAGGATGTTCAAACAGATACGCTAGATGCGCCTGTCGACGAGGACATGAGCGACTCTTCCTCCGCAACCTCCGACGATGACCTCCCAGAAGCAAAAATCACCTCTTGCTCACCGCTGCACAATGATGCCTGGGTTGATAAAGACGGTGTTTGGACGGCAGTTGCAGTTCCGGAAGATGATCCCTTCTTTCGACATTGCAAGGGATGCAAGGCACCACTCAAAAGCGACAGTAAGCGACACAAATGCGTGATCTGTCCAGATTCGAACCTTTGCGGCAACTGCTTCTCATCTGGAAAAACATGTAGTGTGAGCCAACCAGAGCGACACCCTCGTTGCTTTATCACCATTCTTCGGACGGCTCGTGCACGGAAGCCACTTGCGGAGTGCAAAGACTGTGGAGCCAAGGACTATTATGGAATGTGGTATGGACTTTATCAATCCAACTCAGCTTCTGCTCCGGCTCCGGCGCATCCCGTAGCTCAAGCCACTCCAGCTCCCGAACAAACACTGCACTCCAACTCCACATCCGTCGCCACACCCTCGTCCGGTGAAACGTTGCAAGGCCCCACCACGGAAGCCGCAGACGAGCAGTCTCCTGCCTCTAACCCTTCTTGGAATTTCGAGACCCTGTTCTCAAACCCACGTGCTATTAATACCATGAGCACGGACAGTCAAAATGTGCGGAAAGATGAGAAAGAAGAACCATCATCCTGTTCAACATGCAATAAGACGTTCTCCCGTGGTAGGGATAGACGTCGCCACGAGGATCAGATTCATGGCAAGAAGGTCGCAGCGGTTTGTAAGTTATCTGCAACCAACCAGTGCGGTTGCAATAAGGCTTTCAAGCGAGTAGAACACTTGAAGTCTCACTTGAAGACCGTTGCTAAACGCCGAGCTGCAGAAGAACGGCTAAGAGAGGATAACCTTAGTATAACCGGCCACTGCTCGTCCTGCATCCGAAAGATAATCTACAGTGGCACTCACAACAGGAGCGATAGATTCACCTGCATCGTCAGCGCTCCATTCAAGGAAACAAGTCAAGACATGGAGCTTCTCGCTTCCCAGCAACTTGTGTCGTTCCGATCCGGTCTCAGAGCTCAGAACCGATCAGCCGATATCGACTGTGCCGGCTGCAACACCCCTATCACCCTGCCTTCCGACCGTTTCCGCTACAAATGCACCACCTGCGGCAACAAGAACCTCTGTCGACTATGCCACTCCGAAGAGTTCGTTTGCTTCGAAGGTCAGACTGAACCGCATCCATTCATTGCCATTGGAAAGACAGAGCAGAGAATGCTGAGATTCCGCAAGTCTATTAACAAGGGCCCTCTGACTGATACTTGTACTCATTGTGACGTGCCGTTGGGAACTGGATTTTGGTATACTTGTTCCAAGGATGGCTGTGTCCAAGCGGGCGTTGATTATTGCGGGAAGTGTATCAGAGCTGTGGCTGTTGGAGAGGGGCATTCGAAGGAACATCGGTATGATTGCTATTACGATTGTCTATTGGATGCGATCTTAGATGAGGAAGCGAGTCCGAGGATCTTCGAGTTCGAGCCAACTGAGGAGAGATCAGTGCCTGTTGAGCAACTGGGGTCCGCTGACCATAAAGAAGAGAAGTTCGAACAGAGTGGAGCGGAGGATGTTACAAACGTACAGCAAGCAAGTTCGCCCACCATCGTTGAAGCAGTTGTGGGAGAAGCGGGCCAGAAAGCCACCGATAGTAGTACAACCAGGAAGACAGAACAGGACGACGAACCAACCGAGTTGGTCAGAAGCGAAAGCGATCGGGAGTTTCTGGCTACGCTCGCACGATCATTACACATCAGCATGGACCTGACAAAGATACGGGGCATAAAGAAGGAAGCAGTAACCGAGTTGAGAAGAGATTTTCGATTTTCCTCAATTACCGAGAAGCTATTCACTATCAAGGAAACCATCAAGCTTCTAAGCTTAGGCCGTGCTTTTGATGCTTCAGGTGTGTCAAAGCAACGTCCTGTCTCTTTTGAACCTCAATCATCTACGGCCGCCAATTCGTCTAAGGTCTTACTTAGAGCGGTGGCTTCAGACATCAAGCCTGCAGTCGTCTTACTTCTCAAAGCAGGGGCTGGATTATCTCAGATTGATGGAGTGTCGCCCGTTGAGCTTGCTATTCGGAATGGTGGATATTCCAGTTTCACTGCCTTCATCTTGCAAAAGTATAGTGATGGCTTTGAATTCTCCGCCAGTTGGGATACCTTGATGGACCGCCTTGAAAAGGAACATACGTCACTCTCAGAAGCAATTATGAGTTTGTTGCGGGTTGCTCACGATGGAGATATCAATGCTATTGACGCCGATACTGGACGTAGCCCATTACATTCGGCTGCTTGGGAGGGCAATGATGTTCTCGTCAAGGCACTGCTTGAGCAGGGTGCCAATCCGAACCTCAAGTCGAGGAATGGCAGAACGGCACTAGAGCTAGTCAGAGGAAAGAGGCAGACGCTGATGAGAGATATGCTGGTCAACTACAGGGCAGTCAGAGACGGATCCTACAAGAAGCCTGACCATGAAGAGTTTTGGTCAGAGGACGTGCAGCTTTATGCCACCTACAAACCGGATCTCGAAGATGCTTGGAAGGAGGATTCACCGCATTATACTACCCGCAAACGGGATGGGAAAGGCAAGCGACCAGAGTCTCTCCAGGTGCCATTGGAGAGCTCTTCGAATCCACATATCAACCTCCTCCTCAACGCTATGCCAAGTCTGGATCCCTCAGCGGTTGAAGTTAAGCCCGACAACGTCGAAAACACCATTGCTTTCCGCTGTTCAAACGCAGTTTGTGCATCACCGGAAATCAAGTATCCTGACATTCGCCACAAATGTTTGACTTGCGTTGGATCGTCTCAGTGTCACAGTTGTTTCCTCTCTGGAGCCTTATGTCCCAACTCTGAAACTACCGAGAACTCGGAATCTCACAGCTTCATCGATATCCTCTTTACGGAATCGACTCCGCACATCTCATTCATGAACTGCTCTGGCTGCACTACACCCATCGACAAGGAACTTCGGTACGAATGCGTAGTAAGCACCTGCAAACGCAACTTTTGCGGCCGCTGCATCCGAGTTGCCACTACAAAATATCAGCATCCGTCGAGCCACAACCAGTTCTTCTGCCTGCAAATCTCGGTGCCTACATGGACCAATGCTAGAGAGGCTAAGGAATTTGCATCAGCTCAATCCCAGGAAGAACCACCGACTCCATCCCAGAAGACGGCAATTCCTATAGCAGTCACTCAAGCTTATCACAAGTTCAACAGGCATGGTGGTAACTGCATTGTATGCTCATCCTTCTACGCCAGTACCGATCGAGTTCCTTGTGAAATTGGCTATGCTATATCTCAGCCAATCAGGGCGTTCTTCAAAAGGCAGCAGAGTATTCTTCAGAGGGATTTGGGACCGGAAGGTTTGCGTACTGCAGAGGAACTCATCATCGATGATGCGGCTGGACCTGCCTATGCGCTGGTCAAGATGCTCAATGATCAGATGAGAAAGGGCGAGATTGGCTCCCCGAAATCTAGCGTCATTGGCGGATATACGGAGAAGCCAACCAAGTTGTCGGTGGAGACAAGAGGCCATAGAAGGACTGGGTCAAGATCGAGGCCTACTTCTGCTGATTTCAGTGCTACTTCACCTTATACCGGATCACCACCAAAAGAGTTCACCGAGCCGCAAGATAACATCGAGCCTGTCCACCTTCCTGCACCAGAACCCACCTCCTCTAGCAAAGTGAGAGATGCTCAGAAGGAAGTGGAAGCCGTTATCGAGCTTCTCAGGGCTGGCAGAAACATAGATGCCCGTGATGAGCAAGGAAGAACTATGCTGGCAAGATGCGCTGCTAGTGGCAATGAAATGGCAGTCAACAGACTCCTCGACAATGGCGCAAACCCTCACATCCCGGACTTCTCCAACAAGACTCCTCTCGATCATGCTGCGGCCGCAGGACATAGCAACATCATTTACTTCCTCTCTCGTAAAGCGCAAAATCTGGAATCGGTCAAGGAGTCTCTCCATATGGCCACCGAAGAAGTCGACCGCAAACGGACACATCAGAAGCTCTACAGTTCGATCGATGAGTTGAGGAGAGAAGGAATCGACATTGACGAAAGAGATGCCGGTGGTGCTACTCTGTTGGCGAGACTAGCATCTCAGGGTAATATGGCAAGTGTAAAGAGGATGTTGCAGAGGGGCGCCGATTGTACGATAACAAATGGACATGGCCATCTTCCGGTTGATCTTGCTAGGGAGGCCGGAAACACTCAGATTGTCAAGCTGCTAGAGGATCATTATGAGGAGATGAAGAGGAGGCGCAAGAAGCAGATCAAGGCTACGATTCCGCAGTTGAAGGATGCCTTAATTGATGGGCTTATCACAAGGCGCGAGCAAGTTGGGGAATCTTCGGAATCTGAAAATTTCGACCTACTCGATAATATGCATCCTATTGAAGTGAAGGGTCAGACGAGCGATGAGCAAATAGCGGTAGGCGCGCTTATTCACGGCTTGGACACTATGAAGTTGTCTCAGGAGGCTCCAGTCTATGCTGAAATAGATGGCCTCTATAGCTTCTATCAAGGTAAGCAAAAGCGATGACATACCCTACTTGTTCAACGTTAACATCCGAAAGAGAACCACTACCCTTTTAATATTCCTTCCATGATGACTCCCGCAGAAAAGCCGGATTCAAAACCTAACAAGAAGATTAAGCGTCCTCTAGAACTGTTTGGGGAGGGGGATCTAAATCTGCAGGCGGTTTCGGATAAGTTGCATGAGCGGAATGGTGTAGCATTGCAGGACAGAATGTGGAAGTCCAAGCTGTACCAAAACTGTTTTGTTGGGTCTGAAATGGTGGACTGGATGTTGGAGAACTTTGCCAATGTCAAGACGAGAGAGGAAGCGGAAACCCTCGGAACAGTGTTGATGGAGGGTGGGCTGTTTTGCAGCATTGAAGGACGCCTACTTTTCAGAGACGGCAACTTTTTTTACCAGATCTTACTCCCTCCTACCGAAGAAGCACCTGCCGATGCAGATGATTCGCCCTTTTCTCAGGAGACATCACCCCTTTCCGAGGAAGCGTTGGCTGCTGCTATCGAAGAAGCACCTGCTATGCAGCGAACCACCAGCTCAAGAAGCATTAGAGCTTTCGATCATACTCGAGAAGCTCGCCGTCTCTATGGCGTCTTGACTCAGACTAGAGCTCATAGTCGTTCTCAGCTTCAGCCTCTTATCGACATTCTACCTCGCCTATCTTCAGCAGACATAAAGCTTCTTACGGCCGAATACCTGAAGATCAAACCCTCCCTACCTCGAGATCCTGCATACCACATCAAGCAGAATCTCTCGGGTTCTCTCCGAGAGATTGCATATGCATGTGCATTGGGACCGTACAAGTCAGAATATCTTTGGGCAAGTGCGTTCTTCAACTCACCCGTCAAGCCTGGAGCTCCTTCACCACTACTCATGGAAGCTCTTGTTGGTAAATCCTGCTACGAAATCAACAAAATCCAAAAAGCAGCCTCTGCCACAACTGGTGGTGGAGCAACAAGCTTGAAGGTCTTCGAAGGTGATCTTCAGAAGCAAATCATCTGGGAACTAAAGCCAGACACTTACCGATCTGCACTACTATCTTCTCTCGACACCGATAAGAGGATGCAAGATGACGAGTCATCCTTCCGTGATAAGGTTACCAAGGATGTCACACGCTTGTTTGAGGCCATTGCAGATGGAAAAGCAGGCAGGGGCGAAGCAGCTTTGTGTGATGTACTCGTGAGAGCCAATGAGGAGCACTTGAGGGGTATTGTAGAGAGTTACCAACTGATCTACGGAGTTGATCTGGCCGAGACTGTGAAGGAGAATTTCAAGGGTCCATTTGTAAGCATTCCCTCTTCCTTCCTATTCCGCACGCGCTAATCTTGGAACAGGGTGAATGTATGGTGTATCTGCTGTCGGGTGTGCTGAACAAGCCTCTACGAGATGCTCAGCTTATTCATAATGCTCTGGGTCTTTCCTCGAGGAATGATAGTGTTGGCGAAGGGTCTAGTGCTACTGGCGAAGTGAAGGATCGGTTACTTACGGCGAGATTGGTGAGAGCTCATTGGGATAGGGAGCATTTCAGGAGGATGTGTAAGAGCTACGAAGATTGTTATGGCAAACGGTTGGAGGGAAGGATTGGGGCTATTTTGAAGCAGGGTGCGTACAGGGATTTCATTTTGGAGATGTTCAGGATGGCTGCATGATTTGGCATTTGGGGAGCGAATTTTCGGGTACTAGATATTGCATGAGTACTTACTTTTCTGGATCGACTTGGACATGAGTAAAATGAATCCAGCCCGAGGCCGAGGGCACTGACAGATTGGCGCCAACGCGCGTGGGCCGAGTAAACTGTTTGAGACCGACGCCCACGGCTACGTCTGGAATTATGGGTTTGCGGTGAGGTCATGGTAGTGTCTCAATCAGTATTGACATCATTACCATGGAGAGAGCTCGAGCTCACCAGTAAGACTGCTTTCCGCTATCGCTTCCAGTTACAAGAGAAAGCGCTTCTTTTGGAACAAGAAGTATGCATTTTCTCGTGACTTTTATCCCGGTTAAACCGGGTAAACTCCAACTCCTACATGCAAGTATGCCCTAGCGGCATGGAGTAGAAATAAGGTTCAACACCATGTCATATCGGTCTATTTTTTTTGCAGGGATCTGAAGACTTCATGTACACAGCCCTATAGGGGGCAGTGCAATGCCGATGCCTTGCAAGTCGACATGTGCGAAGGATGTTGAGTGGAGTGGAGCAGCTCACCGCTCTATGTACATGTGCTTTTGTTTCGCAGAAGCTCTCAAATGTCAGAATTGGAGGAGGTCGTATGGTGAGCATAAGAAAATTTCTAATATTGGAAGAATCGCTGGGGTGTCTCTGAAGTGATGCGAACAGTACCCTGATCATGTTAATTCGTTAAATACAGAAAAAAGCATTCATGCCAGTGCGAAAGTACTTAGGTTTCGAATTACAAACCCGTTTACGAGGATTGTTGGTGTGCTTACCTGGGCAATCGTCGATTCACGGCAGGGGCCCGAGCTTGGCCATCGCTTAATGATGCTTAACTCCTCGGATGCCCAAAAGCAAATTCAGTCGGATGGCTCCGAAAGCTTAGCCCTACAACCGACCTTCTAACCACGTCGTCCTTCATATGGAGACCGATACGGAGTGAATTGTCCCGCCGGGGCTTGTTGCTGCCTGCGCCTTCATGTAGCGTGGCAAAGCAACCGTCAGATTCTCATGCATTTCGCAAGAGGTGAGCTCGAGGGCACACAATTCCATCAAAATGAAAACCAACAGCTTCCCACACCCTGCCCCACCAAATAATCAAGCTCCAACTCAACCTCCTGGGATCCTAACTAGCTACCTCTAGATACACTTGTGTCCAAACTGACCGCACTCTCATCAACAAAAGGTGGCTGTGTAGGTTTTCGGCGCGCCAAGCTAACGCTAAATCGGTTGGCATCGAATGTGATTGGTGCACGAGATCGCAAATGCATGGCTACCCAGCGATTTGTGGGACACCGGCACCAACAGAGGTTCAGTTCGATGAGGATGCTGTCAAGTTACCTATCTTCCGTTTGTTCATCAGGCATCAGAACGTTGTTTTGAGCCATGCTTTGGACTGCTAGCGAGACAGATTCTTACCGCCTTCGACTTCGAGCCGAAGTAAGGCGTAGGCGGAGTATTGACAACGTACAACATGCCATGTTGCGCCTCTCGAGCCCTCTCCTGATCACCAACCTACGATTTTGTTGCAGGCTTGGTGAGATGCCACGAGATCCATGCAACACATTGTTAGCAAGCGCTCAACTAATAACTGACTGTAACACTGACATTGGCAGTAGATTATGCTCAACTATAAGAACTCGACGAAGTCCACGAGAAGCTTGACATTGACATCCAATACACTCACATCCTCGGATCCGAGAGCCAAACATCAGGTTTCGAGTCTATCACTACTCAACAGAATCAACACCAAAGCTTTAAACTCTAACAAGCTCTTCACCACCACCAACGGACCGCATGTCATACTACGACTTCGTCCGAGATGAGGAATTGGCAGCTTTGAGGGCCGACTTCTATACCCCCCTAATCCGGCATCCAATCCTCATAGTAACCGCCTTAACCGCCCTCATCCACATTTCTCGATCTCTACGCCTGAAATCCAACATCCTCCACGTCCTCAGCCTCTTCGCCCTTGCCTCATTTTTCATGTTCGTCTGCACTCTCGTTACCAACGCCGGTGGGCTTAGCGACTACCCACGTCGCTGGAGAAAAGCAACATTGGGAGGAATCAACTACGCCTATGCCTTCTCCAGACTCTTCGAGCTCTTTGGCCTCATTGGCACGCAGTTCGTCGCCTACCAACTCGTCTATCCTGACTCCAAGCCCTCCGAGAAATGGATCTACCGTGTAGTTGTGGGTGTGCAAGCCATGCTTACCGTCGCGATATTCGGCCTTGAGTTGGCCATCACCAAAACTGTCATCGCCATGTATAATTTCGATTACTCTGGTAACATGGATATTTATACTATGCAGAACAGCTGGCGCTACATGCTTATCGCTCTCTTCGGTTTCGGTCTTCTCGCAACTACCCTCCTCATGTGGGGCTCACTCAACTACCGTCGCCAAAAGTCTACCTTCCCACAGACTACCCAGAAGCGAATCGTCGGATATGCCATCACCTTCCCTATGTGGATTGTCTACCTCTTCTACACGGCTAAACATATCTTTTATGAGGTCTCATGGAGAGTTTACTCTATCACAATGGTTACCACTCTTTCCGTACCCGTTGCTTTCGACTGGATCATCACTGCCGGTCTCGTGACTTACTTCGTCGGATGGATCTTCTTGGTCAGGGAGTGGAAGAGGGGCAACCGTGCCGCTGAGGGAGAGGTTTCCATGGCCGACTTCGATCTGAAGCCAGAGTTGTTCTCAGTTGGAGGTGCCCACGGCAAGGATGCACGTTCATCCGTCAGTGTTTAAGCCCTTATCGCATCATGATCTTATCTTGGGTCCCGGAGTTTTCCTTGTTTGCTGCTTTCTGCTGCCATGGGTTTCGAGCACCGGCTTAACGGCCTTCTAGTGGTAGCATTGTACATTTGTTTTCTCTGGGACCAGTGTTGTTCTTTTCTTCTGTCTTCGATATTGCCCTTGTGTCTTTTGTTATGATTTGCATGCATTTTCGGTACTGCCCTTGTCCATAGATTTCCTTTTGTATCCCGCGACGTAATTTAGTAATGATAATTATGACTTTAACATTATGACTTCGCATCTCCACTGCATGAAATCACCTTCCTCTGGTTAATCAACCGATACGGACAACCAAGCAGAAAGTCAAGCCAAATTCCGTTGTAGCTGCTAGGGATCGTTGATTTCTTCTCGAGTAGGGAGGGATGTGACGCTAGCGGGCCTTGGCGCTCCTCATCGTCCTGTAAGTCGGTTGGCATGGAGTTGATGAAGACATAACACGTAGGACATTGGCTGCTCATAGTGGGGCATACTTAAGCGTCCAAAGCAAACGATACTTACTTTAAGACTTTACGTTCAGTTTTGGGCCTGAAGCTATACAGGACGCGGTAACTTTGAATTCCCGAGCGAACTCCGCACGACCTTCAATCTAGAATTCGATCAGGTCGGCAAATTCTGCTTGTAATTAAATCATCTTATCTTTGCCTGCAATTCTAGCTATATCTATTAAGTAATTCTTACGTCCTTATCTGTAACTGCTTGAAGGGAACAATTCGGTCGCTACCTGGACATGGCCATATGGATCTTAAAGTCTCCAAAGTGTTCTGTTCCAACCAAGCCTTGACAACCACGATCTCCACATCTCAACCTCGCGACCCTCTCATCCCGTTCAACAACTTCCACAACAACAACCCAAATTCGACCAGGGCCGAATTACATGAGAAGTCAAATCAATATCGCTGTCAACATACCTGGTTTCTGCGAGGCTACTGTCAACAAGGGCTTTATTCCTCACGAACTTATTCCCCCAACCCAAACGGCACTGCAGCGTGCCACAGCTACATCTTTCGATCCCCGCAAGCAACCAAAATCGTCCTGCCGGGTTTCAAGCAACAACCTTCTTCAACAACCACCCAACCTCAGCCAATACCATGTCAAACATCATTTCCAATTTCTCCAAAGCAATCACTACGCTCCACAAAGCCCATACTGCAATACTGACGAGCTCCAGGTGATTATATCGGATACAGCTTGTCACTGGTTCGTCCTCGTTACGAGCTCACTTCTCGTCAATATCCACAACGATTTCAAGCTCGACGATTGCATAAAGAACACACCACAAGATGGCACCCGACTTTGTTGGCACATAACACTAGTAGGAACTATCAAAAGATCCTCTGATTCCCCTGCTGACGATTTTCCAGCCAGAAAGGCTCAAACATGATGTCGCCTCGAACGCACTGATACGCTTCCCGCAACACTGACCTGCCTCAAGCTTGTCACTGTTCTTCGATTCTATCTCTACCCTCCACGCCAAACGATCAACTACAAAACCCTTCACCTATTTCCAGTCTCGATACCGTTCCTCCGCCAAACATCATTAGCCGAATGCTGCGACATGGCAAAACTGCTCCACCCATCTCCAAAACGGGTTTCGCCCACGAGCCCTTCCTCACTCGGCCCCGGTACCAAAAGAGAAACTTCCACCTGCTTCCAAGCGGAATTGAACCGCTGATCTCATCATTAGCTACCTCAACCTGCTGAGCCGAGAGAGAGATTCTTTGACTGAAGGTTACCGGGTACTAGTGATGCGCCTTACCACTGGGCCATGGAAGCCAGTTGGTGAATACGAGCGCCCCAAGACCCATTCTTTCCTCGCAACTTGAAGGCATGGCGGTCGAAGAACGAGCAAAAGATGTCTCCCTCTGCTTCCAAGCGGAATTGAACCGCTGATCTCATCATTCTCTAGTGAGCTTCTACGAGGATGAACCCCCAAAGGAGCCTTCTACTAGTGATGCGCCTTACCACTGGGCCATGGAAGCCGGCTGTTCAACTGGGAAAGCACATGTCCGAACACCACCAAGAAGGGTGAAGACAAGGACTTGGGAAGCCGCAAAAGTACCAAAAGTCAGTTTCCCTTATACAGGAAGCCGAGTGCATCAAAAGAGAAGGTCTTGCTTCCAAGCGGAATTGAACCGCTGATCTCATCATGATCTAGCGGGATTTTCTAAGGATATGCCCCCAAAGAAGCCGTCTACTAGTGATGCGCCTTACCACTGGGCCATGGAAGCTGGCTGTTGGTCTGAGAGCTTGTTATGTTTCAGTCTTTTCTTGAACTCGTCTCGACTTGACTTTGAATCGGCAAAATAACTCATTTTACTTTCCTATCACGGAGGCAGGCGAGAGCTTCAAAAGAAAAGGTCATTGCTTCCAAGCGGAATTGAACCGCTGATCTCATCATTTCTTAGCAATACCCAATGAAGCCAAAGCTTCAGAAGAGCCTTCAATTTGCTACGAGTGATGCGCCTTACCACTGGGCCATGGAAGCTGGCTGTTTGACCCGAGAATTTGTGGCTTCACCACAGGGCTCGGTAATCGGCAAAAGCATTCGGTAACTGAGTGCAGCAAAAGGGAAGCCGCTGCTTCCAAGCGGAATTGAACCGCTGATCTCATCATTTCCTAGCGATATACTCTTTCAGTGAAGTCTAAGCTTCAGAAGAGCCTGATACTAGTGATGCGCCTTACCACTGGGCCATGGAAGCAGAGATGCATATCCCGGGCCACCTATGCTTCTGTTCGGGAAAACGGGATCTCGCCGGCAATCTGCTGGATTCTCACCGTTGGAATGCTGGTCACGGCTTCCGGCTCAACGACAGACAATTAGCACCACCGGTCTTCAAGTTCAGCAATGCTCTCTGAGCGATGTCAAGTATAGTTCTGTGGAGTTTAGCCACCGAGAGAGAAGGCAATGTTTAGACGGCTGGTGCTTATATGTGATGCCAAATGGCACCGGCATGGGCTAATGGAATTCAAGGTGAAGGAGGCTTGGGAAGAAGGTAGCTCTCACTGGAGATCGGACCGTGGCAGAGATGGGAAGTTCGATGTAGTGGTCTAAGGTCTAACAGAAGTCTAAATTCTACTATACTGAAATAGAATTGATGGTTTCGGATTCATCCTTTACCCCGTCTACAGAGTAGCCGATGACCATAGACCTCATCACCATCCTCGCCGGCTTGAAGGAATTCCGATGAGCGTTGTCCCTGACAACGGAAGTTCGCCTTGGCAATCCTCGACGACCTGAATGGGAGAGTCGCGGAAATAATCGGTGGAACACGACTGTATCATACGTTAGACTTGATGGGATATTCGAATCGGAATCTAGAATCTACGGAAGAAGAGTAGCTATGCTTGAGGTTAACTTGAAGTATGTCGTTTGGATGAAAGGATTGAAAGGATTGCATGTTGTATCGAAAATTTTGCCATTGTCAGTACTGTACGCTTCCATGGCCCAGTGGTAAGGCGCATCACTAGTATTTGACTTGATTGCTTCAAAGCTCGCCTGACTCTACTAGAGTATGATGAGATCAGCGGTTCAATTCCGCTTGGAAGCATAGAGTTCCCTTTTGGCTTGCCTGACTCCCATTGGATTGCCCCAACCTCTCAGAGTCTCTTTAACCCGTCTCTTTTATCGTGTAGAGTCGCAGTAAGGAAATATAAAGCACCATTAAAGCTTTATACCGTAAATTGGGGGTGTAGCTCAGGGGTAGAGCGCTCGCTTTGCATGCGAGAGGTCACGTGTTCGATTCATGTCTCCTCCAGAGTTCGAATACTTCTTTTTGCAGTGAGGCCATGTCTTTGGTTCGAGTTTTGTGTTTCTTTTGATATTCCCGAGAAACGAGCTTTGTTGAATCAAAAGGAAAGAAATGCGTAGCCTCGTTCCCAGTCCTGAGCTTTCCGAGCGTGTTAATAGAGTTTCGGAAAATTGGTACGTAGAGAAATGCGCACCTCTATACCAGCTTCCATGGCCCAGTGGTAAGGCGCATCACTAGTATTCATCATTCGGTGAGTCTTCTCAAGATTCTGCCTGTGAGGGAGCAAATGATGAGATCAGCGGTTCAATTCCGCTTGGAAGCAGATTCGGTTTTTTTTTACCTTTCTGACTTTTACTTCTATCCAGCCGCATCGCCTCTCTTGTTCGTGTATGTTCCCGTCAATGTTTTCCATTCAATTGACGAGCGCATGTGTCAAGGCAAGCGTGGCATGTTCCAAAGATGGCAGTTGGGTCAGTCGAAAGAGTTGGAGTAAACTTTCTGCAGGCGCCCGCTTTGATTGATTTTCTTCAACAAAGACCTCGTATTTTTCAACTTTGGCGACGAGAGCTACTTCATTCCTCAACACCACTCGTCGAACTTCCAGCTTCAACAACAATGCCGCAAAAAGAATCATAAAGCGCAAATTTCAATCCGAGTTTCAGCATTTCTCAGTGTCACCGTCTCAAACACAGAAGTCTATGCGTATTCCTTCCTCACCTGCACTCCCTCCGTCTTTGGATAGAGCAAGGCTAATCCAGAGACGTCGTTGTCAGTCTCCTCAACCAATAGCCGCTCACCCACAAGCCGATCGCCCCTTCTCGACAGAGCCTACGTCTGATCCCTTAGCAGGGCAAAACCGCAAATACAGTTAAATGGCTTCCCATCTAGCGGTACAAACCTGTTATCAACGCTCGACCATCGCTCGCATCCCATCAGCTATGGCAATATGTCAAACACGGTCTACACACATAGAATCGGAACTCGAAGCAGCCTCCCTGACCATCGAATGATCTCATACTCCGCACCAGGCCGTCCGCTGACTATCTGAGCTTGTCAGACGTCTATCTTCGCTCCCTCCAAACTTCCTCTTCAAGGCTTCAACGAAGCAGATGTTACTCCAACCAAGGCAACTTCACTTTTCGCATACGCCCAACTGTCAAACTGGGTGAGCCGCCCATAGATGTATGTCCGCTAACCTGGATCTAGAGAAGCCCTCCAGATTGATTCACCAGCCGCAACCGAACACCCGCTTCTTTCTTCCATCTCACAACACCATCCTCGACTCACCCTTCGCCCAAACGCTTCGAGCTCTCAGACCTGCAACCGTCAACACGAACAATAGAAGCTCCAGCATGCCAAAAAGAAGGACGTTTGCTTCCAAGCGGAATTGAACCGCTGATCTCATCATTAGCATCAGTCGGGCCCGAACTCAGGAGCTGGAAGCCGGATACTAGTGATGCGCCTTACCACTGGGCCATGGAAGCTGGATGATGGGAGGAATCGGAATGCTAGGTAAGTGCTGCTAAAAGATGCCGAAATCGGGCTTTCATTGGTGTTACTACGTGGAAGTGAAGGATGGGACATCTGGGCCTGGGTCCCGAGATTGGATGCGGGAGATATGTCAAAGCGCCTTTCTAGAAGAGGTTGCTGGTATACTGGGTATCGGAATTGGGTTTCGGATTGAGGTCGAGGGAATGTGTGATGCCAGCGGCAACATGGGTTATGATATCGATGGAGGAATGTGACTTTTCTCGCAATTTCTCGGTATCTTTCAACAGGCTTTGGGGTGTCTGAAGTATACTTACATCACATTAATGGATATAGACGGCTTCCATGGCCCAGTGGTAAGGCGCATCACTAGTAGCATTGGAATGAGATTGTTGAGTTCATCACTTACTTCGAGTTCAGTGTGGCTTATGATGAGATCAGCGGTTCAATTCCGCTTGGAAGCAGCCCTATCATTTGGCTGTTCGTATTTCCAGTTTGAAGAGGTTACTACGGGCTGGTAAGGAATGGAGTCGGAGGTTTCTTTGTTGGTTTTGTTTCCATATTCCTTATGCTATGTTGATATTCGCCCAGGCTACATTGGGTAGAAGGGAGCGGAATGGCGTCGAACGATGGAGAGTATCACTTGGGGGTGTAGCTCAGGGGTAGAGCGCTCGCTTTGCATGTGAGAGGCCGCGTGTTCGATTCATGTCTCCTCCACTGATAGGTCATCTTTTGCCCGAACTTCGAAGGGAACTTATTCCGAGTTGCTGTCAGTACTTGCAGTTAGGAAACCCTTTGCTTTTAACTGTGTAAAAAGACGTGCGCAACTAAAAGCAATACGTTAGACTGAGACTAACAGCTGCTTCCATGGCCCAGTGGTAAGGCGCATCACTAGTAGGACTTCTACCCAACACACGGTTGAATCGGGATGCCGAAATGATGAGATCAGCGGTTCAATTCCGCTTGGAAGCAAGGATAGTTTTTTATTTCTTCATCGCTCCCTGTGAGGGGTGTCTCTGTTCCTTCGAGAGAGGGAGTTTATCTCTCGGAAAATTGTAGAAGTTACAGGCACATGTTATTGGCTGGCTGTACTTCCACAGCAAGACGGCAGTAGAGTTTCGGCCAATTTTGAAGTCGCAAGTAGTTAGGCTGGCTATTCCCGTAAAATAGAACCTTGTGGATTCTAATTCCTTCTGTGGGAATCTGGTGATGCTCCTCAACCTTCCTAAATCACGTTCGTGTACGAGTATGCCCATGCGGCCACCCACGTCTTTCAGCCTTTCAAGCACGTCAAACTTTTCAACAACAAATCTTGTCAACTTCTGCCGCCCTTGGAATACTCAGAAACTGCGACACACAATCCAAACAGCGTTCAGATCCTTGCCTTCACAATTAAACACGCCCTCCAGGTAGGCAGAATTCCACATCCGTCGCTGGCTTCTTTGACGGAGCTCAACTAACTATCACCTCCTTCACAGTGGATCCAATTATTCGATGAATCGACCAACGTTTATACGATCGCTACTTTACCTTTCGGAATCGTACCTGCAAAACTCTCACAAAGCCCAAAAAAGACTCCCACTCAAGACAACGCAGGATCGACAAGCTCAACATGAACATCGGGAGACAGCCGTCCTCATGCCCCAGAATCCAAGTGAGCCGCCATGTCAAACACACTCTCCTGCTACGTCAAGCCACCTTCCCTCCTCAGCTGCTTCTATGGATACAGCTAACAATCAGTCAAGAATCTCATGAAGAATCCAGCTTCCGGCTAAGCAATAGAAGCCTCCATCACCATCATCTTCAAACTCCATACTACAGCGCCATCTGAACCTTCGCCAGCCTCGACACCAATGTTCTCGACAGCCGACGGAGCAACAATATTTCTCCCCACAATAAACCTCGACCAGTTCATATCACCGTCACCGCCATCTGCCTGGCCCTCCTTCCGTTCACCCACGCTCTCCGATCCGCAAAAGAAGAAGATTTGGAACCAAAAGGAATGCTGCTGCCTGCTTCCAAGCGGAATTGAACCGCTGATCTCATCATGTCCGAGTCCTGCTGGGTGGAAACTGGTCCTCAGGGGGCCATGGAAGCGGCTGATGAATTAGAAGTCCACGTGCTTGCAATTGGTTTTGAAGAAAAGCCGGATACGACAAAACGAAGGCCTTTGCTTCAGAGGGTAGGGTATCAAAAGGAGGCTACGTCAGAAGAACGATCTCCGCCTCTCAGGACGCCAAAACGAAGGTCTTTGCTTCCAAGCGGAATTGAACCGCTGATCTCATCATTCCAGCCTGGAGCCGGGCCATCTTTGGGATGGTAGACTACTAGTGATGCGCCTTACCACTGGGCCATGGAAGCCGATGAACGGATCACGATCTTGTGCCAATCGGGCTCGGCAGCAGGAGAAATGGAAGTACCTGGACACGGCAAAAGAAACGCCTCTCTGCTTCCAAGCGGAATTGAACCGCTGATCTCATCATGTTCTACCGCAGCTTTGAGTCGGAGAGTACGGCCCCACGAAACGGCTACTAGTGATGCGCCTTACCACTGGGCCATGGAAGCTGCTACATCGGTTGGCTGTACTAATGGCCCGATCGGGCTGAAATGGAAGACGAGGGAAGAAAGCGCTCCAGAACGGAATGTACTTGTACCGTAGAGCCTTGAAACGTTTGGATCTTGTTAAGGGCGCCATTTTGAACCTCAGGTAAGAATATGTCTTACCGACGGACAAGGCTAGTACGAAAGGACGATACCGAACCAGTTTACCAGTCTTGTCAAGTTTCCGCGCCCTCATTTGACAAGAGGCTGATTCGAAAGCTCACTGTACCATCCAATGGAGTTGGAGGGAGCAAAACATGGACAAACGGGGAGTTGAACCCCGGACCTCCCCCAACCCACAGTTTCATCCTTGGTACTGAACATGCTGCTAAGGGGGTGTCATATCGCCTAGACCATTCGCCCGTTCATGTGAGCGGCATGAATCAAATGTCAATAATAATCTCTTTCTTCTCCGTTCATGAGTGTCGTCCTTGCACTGGCATAACGTTACACTTCTACTGCACTTTTCGTGAATGCTCGATGACTCGGTTCGAACAAAAACTTCGACAAACGGGGAGTTCAACCCCGGACCTCCCCCACGATGCATCGATCTGATCCTTGCATGCTAAAGATGCTGCTAAGGGGGTGTCATACCGCCTAGACCATTCGCCCGTATATAATATCTGGGTAGAGGTTACGTAATTACATTGCACAAACAGGGAGCACAGTGACGAAAGTGGTTGGTGCCTTGACGTTTTGAGCTCTTCGTCCACCTGAGGGTTGAAGCGACTACTGAAACGAAGGATGAAGGCTTGGTTACGACGAGATCATAATCTTAAGCTTCTGTGAGTAAGTAAGTAGAGGAGCGTGTTTATAGAACCATCAAATTAAATGGGTGTGTCTTAAAATGTTAAGTCCGTATATTTTGCACTGGTACACCCGTATAGTATCGGAGGCTTCTATGGCCCAGTGGTAAGGCGCATCACTAGTACTGGCGCGTTCTCTCGATGAGTTCTCGGAGAGTTCTCAATGAGTGCTCAAGAGGATGAGATGATGAGATCAGCGGTTCAATTCCGCTTGGAAGCAACGAGGTCATCCTTTTGCTTCCCTAAGCTCATATTTTTGTATGGCGCGCCTTGAAGTCGCGACATGGTTGATTTACTTCAAGTAGGAAGTACTATTTCGAAGCAAATCACGGGCATGCTTCTGGGCCTTTGAGAAGTACATATTTTGCTTCACCATAATTGAGTCACTTTCTGAGAGTATCCCATTCAAGAATGCAATCCGCAGCTACCCGTCTCGCTTGGACCTTCCCCAAACGTTGGCTACTTAGAGCATGTCAATGACTGTTGGCGACCAGAACGTATCTCCTGTCCCCAGCACTGGCAACATCTGAGTAAATGTGGAGGAGCTGATAAAACCAACGCCACGGTTCCGTACCATCCGACCGCGACTCTCATACCGTTAATTGTACTCACCAACTTGAAGTAGGTCAGTCTATGCTATCCTTCTTCCCTAGTTGGTACCTAGCCATAGTGTAGCTCACGACTTGGATGCTATTTCTTTCTGAGCAGTTTAACGCTTCCATCACCGACAAACGATTATCCCATCATCCCAGCACATGCGCCATAGCGCTACTAGTACCGACTTCTGGTCCACAGACTTGGATCAACTTCGCCCGATTCCCAACAACAGTACCTCACAGTCGCTCAGATTCCTCACCCAAACTTTAGAGTCGTCAATTGGGGACTGCCACATATGCACATGCTCAACAACACGTACAGCAAAATCACCGGCTGACGACAATAACGTCAAACTCCATCGTCTGGAGCCTGAGGAGGACGTAGACAGCTTTCGATGCTTATTCCCACCACCACCCTTCAACCACCATATCAAACACACAGTCAAGCTGGGTTAAGCACCTCCGGAGCTTCCATCCCGTTCCTCTTTAGAGGGATACTGCTAACAAACGGCAAAGGATACAATTGCGTCGGCTAGTAACCTAATTTCGCCTGGACTAATCCTTTACTTCCCTCTCACAGACCCGCCTACACCAGCTTCCTCTCAAGATAACCACTTCTTGAGCTCTCATAGTACCTTCAAATTATACGGGCTCCAAAAATAATCGCCAATTTCACGCATCCCAGACGGGCCAAGTCGACGACGTCCATCTGACTCTCCCCTACTACGACAAAGCTCGAGGCCCATCCGCTTCTCAGCAGGTCGCAAAGGGAGCCGGGGACAAAAGAGAAGTCGTCACTCTGCTTCCAAGCGGAATTGACCCGCTGATCTCATCATGATCTAGATGCCAGTCGAGGCAAGAACCTCAGGGCAAAGGAGTACTAGTGATGCGCCTTACCACTGGGCCATGGAAGCCAGCATACAGTTGCTTCCTCGTCATAGTTTATGCGTATATGCCTGCCTCTAATACTTGCCCTCATCGATCGCCAGAAGCTCTTCAGGCAGGCCCTTCCAAGCGGAATTGAACCGCTTCTCATCATTCCCTCGCCCTTGAATCTGAGGTCAAGATCTAACTAAGGACCGCTAGCGCGTCTTGGCGGACTTCATCGGGGACCTGAAAGTCGGAGAGCAACGGAACATTCAAGTGACCACACAGCCTTCAAGGAATTTTTGTAGACAGTGGGATAAGAAGCGCTAGAATTAGCACATCAAAAGTAATAGGTTAAGCTAGAAATAAAGGAGTTCTAAGAGGTGAGATTTTGAATTTAATTTGGAGTGGAAATTATAATATGCTTCTGAGAGAATGGTCCGTACGGGCGCTCAAGCGAACGCCTCCTCCGTACGAGTCAATAATGGGCACGAGGCGACAATGGGATTTCGAAAGTTCTTGGAATGACGCCTGTAACCGGCCGCATTCTCTTTCACGCATCAAAGCTGCGGGCACTCACCGAGTAGATTCAGCCGATGGGTATCCGCCCTACTAGTTCAAGTTGCCTGAGCGCGAATTCATTTCCACCACACGAAAGCCAAGCAAGACCTTCAACCACCAACAACACTCGCCATTCTATCACCAAAAAACGAAGATGTCGACATCGACCAGGCAGGCTGGATCAGCACCTTGCGAAGACCCCGTCCAACAACGCACTTTGAGCCATGGTCAATTGCACCGACTTTCAGTATGATCCTCGGAGCCATAGGCCATCTATTAGGACAACGAGCCACGCATAAAACGGCCGGATGCTTGACTGTCACTATGTCAAACACGATCGAGATATGTCGAGCCTTCCAAGTCCTATTTCGAGATCTAGGCTTAAGCTGACACGATGGTAGCGACAAGCAGGACCTTTCGTCGGCAACCACTCTGAGCTGTCCACCAGCTGTTGGCTAGAGCGGAACCACTACTATGGGCGACTCCTCGCGGTCTTCAGCATGTCCTCACTGCAAATACCAGCGATTACGATGGCTACGTCTCTGTTTTTATTTTGTGAGCTTCCCCAGCTGTCCCCACTTCACCATCGATTGTGTCGCTCACCACCATTCTGACAGTTCATGGCTACTTACCGTTCTATCCTCCCTGCTAGAGGGCCCCGTCCCTTTATCGCTTCGCCCCCCACAGTTTTCAGCCATTCGCAACTACAGCCCCGGCCCGCCAAACTCCTACGCTCTTTCTCTGGCCTGATCGCGATCAGTCTGCCCGCCCTCTTCTCTCCTTCGCGATAAAGAGTCCACACACTCATCAACTCGCAACATTGATCAACATATCGAAATCACAAAGTCTTGAGGGTACAATGCCGGAGGAGAAAGTGGGAAGGACGACGGAATTATCGACAGAACGAACAACGGTGGTTTATGTCGGAAGGACGAAACCTCTTTTGGATTTGCCAATGCTTCTATGCACATGTTACAGGCTTGCACACGAAGAGCTAGATACAATGACAGACGGATTCTGATTTGGAGAAGCAATAATAAATTCTACTTACAAAGCGATGACTGTTTCCTTCATTCTTCTATCTACTTCCTTTCGATGTCAGGCTCAATTTTGTTCGGGGCATGCTGGGCTTGGACCACAATAGGTACCATGCTCTCTATAGCCCCGATCAAGGTTCCAGACAATCTCTTTCCCATTCCGAGTGTTTGGATCGACATACCCGGGACAGTACTTGAAACTTACAGCCGTCGCCTTGATTACTGTATCCTCTCAGGTTCGAAGGCTACCAATATGACAGTGACGGTGAAGTACGTGTACTCCGGCACCTATAACCATGATGGCAATATTCCTAGAAGGACGTTTGGATCTACCAAACTACTGTAGAATCAGACAATTCAGACAAGGCAGTATTTTACCCCCGACAGGTAGCTCTCGCCGGGGCGAGAGCGCCAGAAATCAGGGAAGGACTCGGTAAAGGTAAACATGATGCAAAGATACACCCAGCTCCATGATCAGCGCTAACCACTTTGCCAGGTGCACTAAGTTTTGAGGGTCGCCAACTCGCCGAAACGAGGAGGTCCCTTCCCATACCAACAACAGCGGAAGCTCTCAACAGTCTCGAGATCCCAGTGCCGATATGGGGCTTGGTGCAAACTTGAAGTGGAGACTGTTTCTTCGACCGGCTTTTCAAGGATCGTCTAGAGGCCGCCAGACATAGACAGATGCTATGCTCTTGACCTCTAGCCGATGTCACCAGTTTCAATTGCGTTGCCGCGAAGAATCCACATCCAGATGCATGAAGGGACAAGATATACGGAGCCTTTGGTACAGTGATTATAGCAGGATCACCATCGCCGCACCGGCTCCGCTCAAGGTGGTACCATTACCGGGCCTCGATTACTCTACACTTCTGATAATCCACCCGAGCTCTGCCTATACTTACAAGGCAAAGCTGGAGATGACGGTTCAGAAGAGCGTTGTCCATGATGACACTTAAGTCCAGGACCCAAACCAACAAGGACAGACACCGACAATCTGCCCGCAAAACCTGGTTACTTCTGAAGAGTAGCAGATGCCTTATTCCACATGGTGACGGGTCAGTCAAGCCAGTTAGACTCGTCCCCTCAAACCAACGATGGAACGACGCCCTTTGGTTCCCTGGCCTGCAGTGCCAGCGATCTATTGGCAGCCCTTGCTGCGATTTGAGATGATACCTAGGCAGGATTTATCTTCATTGTAGTGAAACTCCGATGCGCGTGGAACCTAGGGGCGCCGAATATCGTTGTAGAGACTTAAACTAACCAACGAGACGGATATAGTCGGCTTACCACAGCTTCAGAAGGTCCCCAGAGTTTTGCAATTGCTAGGTAGCGGGGCAGGAACAGGTCAACTTTTAGGGCGTTATACTCCGTCAGGGAGGTTAGATCAGCTGCAACAGTTGTTGTTCCTTCTAACCACGGAGCCAATTCGAATGTACTCCATCGGACAGGCCAGTGAACTGGACCTATTTATCGTCATTGTATTTGAGAATACATTATACCAATTTATCCTCATTGTTCAATGGAACTCGGATCCGGTTTCATCAATTCGAATGGCTCCACTACTGGCTTCGAAGTTCTACACTGTTAGCGAAAACTATGTACCACCACTATTCTTGTGACCGTTGCTGCCCGAGCTTGGTACCAAATCCTACCTGCCCGAAATAGCTGGAAGGCGCCTCCAGCCGACAAGACACTTGTAAATTCGCGACAGCTTGGTCCCAAAGCCCACCTTTAAACCAACACCCACTGTGTATCATCGTGCCACTGGCAAAAGGTGTGTCACGAATCCACACCTTTTATCTTTCCCTCTGACTTGGAACAGATTCACCGCACGCTCAATGGCCAAGTAAGAACTGATTGGTGAACCTATCGGCTGTGTGAGAACCCTCACAGCAAAGCTCCAAACCTGGACGTCGAAGCTGCAATCGAGTTGCAGCCTCTCTCCAAACAAGCACCTTTTGCTCAAGGTTACGAGAAGATCTCATTGCTTGAGGACGAAGGCGCCAGGTGCTCTGTCTGCTTGCCGCAAGCTTGCCAATGGAATGTATTTTACTTCCCACATATGCCGTCCCCACATATGCGCTGTTCCCACGAGAGCTGCCACAGGTTTAAGCGGACTGGGACTATCTGCCCATCAACTGCATATATGCTGTTCCGCTAAGAATACTGGCATAGAGATGTATCATTTGGGACAGACATGCGACGCTGGTATATGCACCACTACTAGCATCGCCGGTTATGACCGAAGTCATTTTCAAATCAAGCCAACAGAGACTCGGACTCTGGGTCCCTCTCAGATCCGGCCACGCCGCTGTCAGAGTGCAAGCGAAAGGCCAGATCCGACATCTCTGGCAGCAAATGAACTACCAAATCCCACATACCAGATCCCACATAAGGCCCACAGATGTAGACACCGAGCCTCCGAGTGGCAGCCTGCGATAGCCGCTTGACCACTCTGGAATCTGTATATGGCAGCATCTTCCATCCGCTTTTCGGTAACGCTCCTGAGTTTCGGACAATCATGTCTCTTCGCGTGATTCTACGCTGTCGACGTTGGTGCACTCCGATTCCTAAACCGGACACCTACAACACCTGGTATCGATACTGGCCTCTGATACTGGCCTCTTCAAACCTGACGACACGGTCCTCTTCCGTATCGACCCCAGGGTGTCTCTTTCGCTTGAGCTCAGTCCGTCGAAATCCAAACGCCAAATCAAAGCAAGCAAATCGAAAATATCGAACTCACTAGCCATTTCCACCGGCCAAAACCACACAGTCGAGAACTTCTGTCATCCTTGGGGGCTTGATTGCAGGCAGAAATCAGCGTCCTTGAGAGCGCAATCCAGGCTCAAATCCTCGCACAAAGACCGGTCGCAATCATCGTACTTGAGAGCCGGAATGGTGAAGGAACAGCCCTCAAAGCACCAGATGCAGAGACTGAAAAGGAGCGGCCTCAGTAACTGGCAGCAGCGGTGCGGTACGGGGTGCGGTGCTGGCCTCGGTAACTGGCAACGGGCTGTACGGAGTGCGGTGCGGCGAAGATCTCGGTGGAGACCTTCGAAATTGAGTGCGGTGCGGGTGCGGTACGGCGTGCGGGGTACGATTGCGATTGCGATAGAGGTAGGTATGGTCTCTTCTGTCTCTAGTGACAGCAGGTGCTCATAACCTATAGAAGGAATTCGTCATTCCTGAGGGCGCGAATGCCGGTAGAAATCGTCGTCCCAAGCGATATTCTCCTTGCTGAAGTAGAGGTTGAATTGCACCTCCAAAAACCGTCGAAACCGTCATACCTGAAGGCATGAATGTTGGCGGAAATAGTGCCATCCTTCACTGCCAGACCAGGTTCCTTGCTGAAATTGATGTCCTTGGGGGCGCGTATGAATGGGAGCGGAAAATCGTCAACGCATCGTCGTTGAGGGTATGAAAGCTTGCGAATATCGGCGTCTTTGCGAGCATGAAATGAATGCGGGCGGAAGTTGTCGTCCTTGAGAGCTCGAGCCCCTCCCCAAATCGTCGCCCTAGCACACTTTCCTCCCAATCTTCTCGAGTACTTAATCATTCTCACCCACCAAGTCGTTGACATCAAGGTATCCTAGCCGAACCAAAACAAAAGAAATCGAGCTGCACTCTTGCCTCGCATTGCAAGTCTCCCACAGAACGAGATGTAATCGCCCCGCTCCTTAGCTCATGGCGGATCCAAGAACAACGGTACACCGATGACGCGTCGTAGAGAGAGTACAGAAGCTTAATAGCTTTGTTTGACCATTTTTCAGTGCACGCTGTCACTGTCCTCCGCTGTCTTCGAACCACGCCCTACTGCCCACCTGGGATACCACAAAGCAAACAAGGTCCGGCCATGCCCCGCCAGATACGGCTTGTAGATGTATAGGAAAGCATACCCGAGCTCGAGAACCACCTCGTCCGTAGTCTCAAAAGCAACCGCAGCTGCTTCGTAGAGGGTAGTAGCTTCTAAGAGCTGGACCTAAGGCCATCGGTTTGAAAAGAGCTTTGGAAGCGATTTGGACTTAAGGTTCGGCGGGGAGGACGGCTGTAGAGGCTTTCCCGTATTTTCATAGAGTAGCAATGATTGCAAGGACCTTGAAGCAGAACTGGCTACCACTTCGCCAGGGGGGGCTTTCCTTTCTCGGAAGCCTGTGGGGACGGAAACAAAATTAAAAACAAAAAAAACAAAGGAATCAAAGAAACGGAAAACTCAGGGATCCAAATACTACAAGCTGCTTGTTGGGGGTTAGTGCATCGAGGGAGACGTGATCGTCGAGAGATTGATGGAAGGGAAGGCGGTATATGATGGATGTAAGGGAAGGAGTGATGTGATGGATGGAAGGGAAGGCGTGATGTGATGGCTCTCGTCAACGAATTTGGGGGGAATGGGAAGGTTCGAGGCGTGTCATCGATATCGAGATCATAGTCGGCTTCGAACTTGTATGTCGAGCGTCCCCTTGTCGTATGGCCCATAGTTTGAAGCACTGCCGCCAACTGAGTGTCGTTTATCGATCTGACTTCGAATAGAGTTGCTATCGGTGGGGGTGATGTCTCGCTCGAGGCTGGTGTTGGAAGTCTAGGCCGAGTGCCTTAAAGATGATTGACTATCGGCGGGAGTGGTGCTTCTATATATACCGGTTGAAAGATTCGGACACGTAAGTATCTTGAAAGATTAGGACACGTACCTCACTCGCCTCAGCAGGTGGCCTTGAGGTTCTCCGATCGGGAGAGTGCATTATCTTGCTCAAAGGGCTTCGATTAAGCACAGCTGCGCATACAACCTTGCGAGTGGGTCTTGGATTCAGTTCATTATTGGGTTCTAATACATCCGTTCAAGCACCTTGCAGCCTCGCTCGATATTCGAATTAAACCGAGTTATACTGGCATCAGTTACATACGAATTTACTCCGTACGGTCCGAAATGATCGCACGGGCATGCACCATTGTGCAACTGGTAAGTGCTCAGTCCTCGGTACTGGTTATAGGTAGAACAAATGACAAGCAAGATCGAATGGACGGATATAATTGCGTTCGTATTCAGCTCATTCAGGTATACTTAAAATCAAAATCAAAACCACGACAACCAAATCAACTACCTGCCCCTCCACCCCGGCCCCCAACGTCTCCTAATACTCCAACTCGCTCTCAGACACACTCCCGGAAACGGTACCGGAGATAAACTCCCTGCAGCAGCTGACGCAAGGCCCTCCCTACCCAAGCGTGTTAGTGCCTCAACTCCTCAACTCTCTCACTGATCCGGAGAAGCTTACATCAGTGACACGAATCGAAATACTATCCGGGCAGATAATATTCTGTGGCAAGCATAGCTTTGGACAAACCAACACCCTCTCCTGTACTAGATCGTCCTGCATCGAAGCGAAATTGTACCTCTTTGGCTGTGGGACTGGAATGGCGGCGGTGAGAGTGGCGAGGGCTGAGAGGATTGTGAGAAGGGGCGATTGAGGTTTCATTTTGACGCTGGGTTGGGTAGGATGGGGCTACGGTCGATGCCCGTGAACTGGGATCGGAAGTAATAAGAGGGTGATTAGGTGGTATCTGACGGTGCCGTGACGGACGGAATCGACGGATTGCTTTATAAGCCGGCTCCGGGTAGTTGTGATTTAGGTTTGCGGATAGACCTCGGAGGTTTGTGAGATTTGCAGAGTATCTGGCAGCATGTTAACATTGGTTCGGGGTAGGAGGGTATTCAAGTCAGGCAATAAGGTACGTACCAGCAACGACCGAAAGACTGTTCAGAACTCATCGGTCAAACTGGAATATCCATATGTTAGAAAGGAAGATATGGCTGGTATTGTATTCGGAAGCATATGCGTTCGTCTTGGTCCATTCGAATGATTGTGTAGATGCGGGGTTATCGCTCGTGTTATCTGATGTGCAGTTCTAGCAGGCGTACTGGCGATTCTATCCGAGTCCTTCTCAACGAAGCAACGTTCGAGAAAAGCATCACCAGAAACCTCATCGTCAAGTCGATTTCGACTTTCGACCATCGAATTACATCTAGGAGCACGCAAGGTCGTTAGAAGGCGTGTGTTTCTCCCCGACCTTAAACTCGCAAATGGTTCGCCAGAAACCCGCTTGACGCCTTTCACCTCGTCCCTCCATTTCATGTCAAAACACCATCTTCCTTCGGATACCATACCAATTCCAACAAACCTGCAACATCGGATGACAGAAAAGCACAGCAACTTTATTACCGGCCTCTATCGAATATAACGCTTCTGTTTCGCCTAATGGCATGCTCCAGCTGGGAAGCCTGTTTTCTGGAAAACACACAGGAGGAGAGAGTACTCCGAAGAGTAAGTGAGCCACTCCGTCCGAGTCATTGCCGCAATTGCCTAGATGTGATCAAGGTTTGATGAAATAGATTACCGCTTACCCTTGCTAGCATTTCGGGAATTGGGACTCGCCAGATTACTTGGGGACCTCGACAACGACCGAAACATCGACACCAAGTGCGACAATAGACTCCGATCTGTCCAGCCCTGATACCTCTACAGTCGATGAGAGCGAAAGGGAGCTCGAAAACATCATTCGAACACGCATCGACGAACTCCTCCAAAGCCTTCCCAATGAGCGAAGAATCGGGTTCCTTGCAGAAATGCTGCAGAAGAAACTTGCTTTGGTCAAGCCTTGCGTTGGAACTGTCAACTTCCCCGGCGACGAAGCAACCTCGATGCGAAATATCCAATACAAGAATCTCAACCCCGCTTTTGCTATACCTTCGATTCTCACCGCTCTTTCCGGATTCTCGATTCCAGCATTCGAAGACATCGATCTCTACGTCTTCTGCACGAATCAGCAGTACTCAACCTTCGACTTGCTACTGAAAAAATGGTCACCTACAACGTTCGTTCCTAGCCAATTCGTTCACGTCAACTGGCTCCAACTCCCAGGTGGTGATCACCAGGACGAGCTGCCACTCTGGCAACACGGTGAATGGGATTTCGCCGACGAACTCGAATACTTCGCCCGACTAGAAGAGGGCGATGGTCTCGTTAATAGCACGACCTGGATTCAGTTTCCGCAATGCTTCGAATCAACACCCGAAGTTGTCGTCTTTGTCAATGGCATTGGCTGTTCCAACGATAGCGACCTCCGCTTCCACATCTACGCCTCTCAAAACACTCCCAGCGGGTGCATGCTGAACTTCGACACATGGGAAAGCTCGACTCTTCGGTCCATCAAGATCTCCTGGATCGCATACGCGATTTCTCTAGCCGGAGTTTACTCGGGATCGGCCGACACACTTGCGTTCCGCACAGTCGATGAACCTCAGCGGTATAATATGGGTTATATCGCCTTCCCGCCTGGGAGGTTTGTTAAACCACCGAACGTCTTGGTCGGCTTGAATTACATTGATGTCGATTGCGAGGACGACAAGAATATCAAGGTGTTCGTGGCTAATGTGACGGCTGTTGGCATGTGCTGGTATGCTAGCACCTGGGGCGATACTGCACTTCGTGGTGCTGGGATCTCGTATCTTGCTATTGAGGAGGATTGATTCTTGCAGGTATCGGTGCCTAGGAAGTGTTGTCGTATTGCAATCAGGGCGGACTACCGAGGTGGTTATTGCGCTTACAGTTTGCTTATGGATGCCTTCTTGTCGAGAAATTTGCCGCGGCGTTGAGCGGAGCAGGTGAGTTCAACTGAGTAATAGAGCATGAGGTAAGAGATGTCATTTGTTGTCGTCGTGCTCGGTGGAAGTGACCATTGTGAGGGACTTTTGTAGCATAATATGGGTCCCGGCGTCCCCTCAAAGTTCCTCGCCTATAAGTGAATTTGTTGCTAGGGCTCGATCGTCTGTTCACATGTTGTTGTGATGAAGGTTCCTACCACTCGGCCTCGATCGAGTCGAGTACTGGCATCGTTGAGCTCTAGAAGAGAGGCTAATACCACCGATCCCTAACTGCCTGTCATAGCTCCGGATCCCATTCGCCCTACAAAGCTCTCCACAATCCCCACCGGGTAGCTGCCTCGAATATCTTCTCTACATTAAGTAGTTACTCCTTCAGCAGAACAGCCCGAAACCCCCCCAGCCCACCAACCCCACTTGCCGACCTCCTCCCCCAATCAATCAACCTCCCTCTTCCTCCCCTCCATCCTCCTCCCTCTCCTCTCAATCCACACCGCCGCTCCAAACCCCACCAGCCCCACCACCGCCGCCCCCACCGAAACCTTCCCGGAAACCTCCCAAGCCGCCCTCCGCCCAAAACATTCCCACCCCCTCACCCTCCCCAACTGCCTCAACCTCGCCGGATCAGCACCCCACCGGCTGAGGATATACACCTCATAGCACCAACCCGTATTCTCCCCATGCACGCTATCCAGAAACCCGGGCGTGTAGGCTAGGGGGTGGCGGGTGGAGGAGTAGCGGAATACATTCCAGGCCAAGAGCGGGAGGTTGAGGAGGGCCAGTGTGAGTGGAAGGGCGGTGTTTTGGCGGCGGAGCGAGGGGAGGAGCATGACAGACTGGGGGAAGTGTTAGTGGAGCTGGGTGAGGGTGGAGACTTACGAGGAGGATGTTAGTAGCATCGAGTATGCTAATTCTATGCGGCCCATAGAGCGCCCATTCACGCAGGCCCATTTCGAGGTAGATTCGGTAGAGGAGACATAGCGCTGCTGTGAGGAAGGCGGAGGCTGCAAATATGCGGAGGAGGTCAGGGAGGCGGGTAGGACGGGGCATTATGCCGGGTGGGCTGAGGAGGAGCGGGAAGGTCGCGCTCGGTTGCAACGGTTAACGGGAGTGCAAGATGCGGCGAAAAGGGGTTAATTACTTAGGCGGGGCCCAAGAGCTGCGCCTAGAGTGTTAGTTGCGGTGGGACCGAGTTTAGCCTGTGAGCAGACGATGCCATAGAAACTCCCGATACTGGTCACTAGGCAGAGGAGTATAAGAGTGAGAAGTTAGGGGTATCATAGTACGATTCATATTAACGTCAATAGCATGCCCAAATTGTATGTCCAACAAGTAATCAATCCACCTCTAAACCTTCCCGCCTCACTCCTCGATCGCTAAATATCCCATCCCTACCCCATATCCGACCGTGCCGCCCCACGTATTTCCATTCCAGCACATCCCTCGCTCGGTAACATGGCTTGTACTGCAGGCGACGTTCACACCTCCAGCCCCAGGCGCATTCAGCGATAACCTCGTCAACCCGAGCATGACTTTCGGCGCCTTCGTAAACTTCCCCGCCGGAAACTCGGTGTAGCGCGTGTTGTAATGCTGCGGCTCCTCCTCAGTTCGGAAATCATCGGTGCCGACGAACCCAGAATGAACACCCTTCAAGGCTCGGTCGTAGGCGATCCAGGATACTTCGACACCGTGCAGCCCGGGGCTGTCGCCCCATGTCGAGACTTCCATACTGAAGCCGTGTCGGTGCAGTTTCTTGCCGCTTTCTTTGCTGATCTTGAAGCCGGCGTTGATGCGGAGGGGTTTGTCGGCCGTGGTGTGCAGGCCGGTGATCATCATGATGACATGAGGTGGAGCAGGGAAAGATTGCGAAAACCGGACCTTGCGGTTAAGGGTGGTGACGTTGGGCTCGCGGTCGAAGTCGAAGCGACAGACGCCATGTTGCCAGAGACCTGAGCGGGAGAGCGAGTCGGGGATTTCGAGCCAGTCGACGAGGATCTTGTCGAGGTTGTTGGGTTTAGAGGTGATGAAGTTGAGGTCGAAGAGGGTGGGGCGTTGGTTTGTCGGGAGGACGGAGAGGCGTAGCGCATTCGTGGTGGAAGGTTGAGAGAAGCCACGGAGAGAGGTGATGATGGAGGGGATGGTGGTCGAGATGGTGGGTGGGGTGATGTAGCGGAGGTCGGAGGTGTAGCGGGGGGAAGTTTGGATGGGCGAGTAGGTCCCTGTAGATAGGGTTGGGCGAGTGGTGAGAGGGTTGATTAGGGGGTGGATGAGGAGCTGAGAGGCGTCGGAGAGGGACAGACGAAGGCGCGATATCTGTTGTAGGATTTGGGTATCGTTGGAAAGCGTCTCGGCTCGCTTTCGCTCAATGTCGGCGCGCTTTTTGTTGGCTTCGGCTTTGCTGATGCTTTTGCGATGGAGAGTCTCGAAAGCTTCGGGGTTTTTGAAGATTACTTGGATGTTTTCAACCGGTCGGGCTGTGGGCGGTGGAATTTCCTCGTCGCTCGAAACGTCGGACTCATTGATGGTGTTGTTGATTGTTGTAGTCGTTGAACTTCCTCCCGGGAACTGCATCGGCCACTTCTCACTCCCATACTCGTCTTTGAAGCTTCCAAAATTCGACATCTTTTCTTGACGATTAGTAGTTCGTTTGTGAGAGTCGAAACAAATTGCAACCTTGAACTCCCAAACTGTAATCTGTAAGGACCAAACCGTGGAAATCGAGGCAGCCCTGCCATTCTTATTGAGATCCAACTTCTCGCAAATACAACCACCTTGTATCACCCGGTGAGGCGTCAATACGGCCCTGTTGCATGATGACGGCCCTTCAATAATGCAGGCGGATCTTATCGCGAGACAAGATCGGTCCGTTTTTGATTGAGTCACCTTTGGGGCGTTACAACGGCCGTGTGTATGCACTCTCATGGGAAACTCCTTCTCGCAAATTAGCCAGGTTCGCTCTCTCAGAGTCTCTCGTTGTTGGAAGGTTGTTGCGGGAAGGTCGATAAGTCGGAGAATTGAGAGCGATCGATGAGTTGCCGCGCGAGAAAGATTCGATGCCTATTCTGGCGGAACACTGCAGCCCAAATTCCAGGAAACATCAACGTCAGAGTGTGAGCCACTCAGTGCCGATATCGTGTTTACAGGATCCGGGTCAGAGACTTGATGCTGTATACGGGTGGTGGCAATAAAGGAGATCCCCATATCGGAAAAATTAGCCTTGTTTCCAGTCCTGGGTGTTTCGAGTGTGTTGATTGATTGAGCTCGGAGAATTGCAGCGAAGTTCGAATCTGCATGGGTCTTGGACCACTCTTCCGGGACTACTACTCGTGCCCTACCGTAGAGTCGAAAGAAGCACAGTATGGATACTGAGAGTGAATTCTAGAGAGCCGCAACCAATGCGACCGTGGCGGAGTGTGTATTGTTTTGAGAGAGATCACATGCTGTACAGCCGTTGTCAACATGTCGCGAGTCCTGGTCAGTATCCCTCCCTGCATGTGGTTGCATCGATAAGAACACCTGCTGATAAGCTGCACTTAAAAGACGAGGGATGTTTGCAATATGAAAGCCTAATAATGTAATAAATACTGATATGGTAAGACCGAGTAAACTAGAAATCCGAAAGTAAGAGGGGGTATCCGAGTAACTAAGCACCTAATATGCAAGCAATATGAAATAAACCATTGGGACATCCAATGCTCATTTGTCTCCATCTGTCATCGGCTTTTACTCCTCGATTGCCAGATATGAGAAACCACCACCATATATGACTGTATCATCCCAGCTGTCCACATTCCAGCACATGCCCAAGTGGGTAACGTTCGAAACAAAGCTCTTGATATTCTGCTCAGTACCATGCTCGAGATCCAGATAGTTCAATCCTACCATAACCTTCGGAGGCTTGGTAAATTTGCCAGCTGGAAAGGACTCATAACCCATGTTGATTTGCTGTGGCTTCTTTGAATTTCCGCAGGGGCTCGTGGAGACGGAACCGGAATGGACGTGTTTGGTGCCGGATGGGTATGCAAGCCAGGTGACAGAGAGGTCATAAAGCTCTGAGTCCAACCAGGTACTAGCTTTGACCCGAAATCCGGTTTTTGTGACGTTACTAGTGCTGATTTTAAACCGAAGGTTGTGGACGGGTTCCGTTTTGAAGCCGCTGATGAATAGAACAACTTCAGGCACTTCCTCATATGACATGTCAAAACAGACCCCTTCGATATCAGACATGTCCGTCTCGAGTACTGTAAGCGAGCCATACCTCGGAAACGACCATCTCCAGACCCCGTGCTGCCATGATCCCTCCTTAGTGCCGCCTGTCGGTAGCTCCAACCAGTCATAGCAAACGCTCCCAATGAGCGGTGTGCCAAGAGCATCACGGGTGGACAATTGCAGCTCGAATACAGACTTTCTTTGGTTGGCGACCGAGAGAAAGAGATCGAAGCATTCGTATGGAGGACAGAGGGTGGAGAATCCTGTTAATGCAACGACAACTTCCGGAACTCCCAGGAGATGCCTTTTGTGGTATGATATCATGTCAAACGTGGTTTGATAGAGCACAGGGTCGTACGTGCCCTTTCCAATGGTGGGAGTAGCAGAATGAGCTTGCGATAGGCGGGCAATGGCGTCCATCCTGGCCTCGTCCGACAACTGTTGAAACAAGCCTCCGATGCGATCGACGATAACCGACTCGTCTAATCCGGAGTTCCCTAGCTTCTCTCCATCGTGCCCGTCGCAGTCCTCGTCGCCAACCGTGTCATTGTCGCTTTCGTCGATCCTGAGGCTCTCCATGTCGGGGACATTCGTGTCGGCCGTGGTGCTAGGCGTCATCATCCCAGTAGGCGTCGTCTCTCCCGAATTCGCTCCGTACCCTTCACCCTACGAAGATCAATTAGCATCATCCACAAAACAGCAATCTTCTGAGTTGTTAGGTGCTTACCATTTGCTCGACCACTGATTGAAGACAGACACGGCAGCCATGGGTTCCGGGCGACTCTCCATGAAGACTGCATACTGTTTTCCATAGCGGTATGTGTGCCATTTTCGACTTTCCGACCGAAACAATTTCGTTGGCTGTTGGTGTGTAGGTTCGAACTGTCGTTCGAAGTCGTGAGATGATGTTTTGTGGAGAGGGAGTTCGAGGGACAAACGAGGAGAGCTTCGTAAGGCTGAAGGCAGCGATAGAGGTTACGTAACCAAAGTGGGGGTTCTCTGGCGGAACACTTCTAATTCTCTGAGCTCACTGGTCGAAGGAAACGGCATCGCACGGCACCAAAGGTTTCAGTAACACAAGCTATTTGAACCTGTAGCTGCCCATTAAATGTCCACCGGTACTTTACTTCTATACTTACCTATGAAAAGAAGGTGCGGTATACTACAAAACAGGAAAGAGAGACGTTATTACCAAGTATTCGGAAGCAAGACCTCTAGAGGAATGAAGGTTAGCAGCCAGCAGCATACGATCTTACCATCTACTCCCTGTAGCTCAAGGCCTTCTAAGACTCCTCAATCGCAAGATAAGAAATCCCAGCGCCATGATTAATAGTCTCACCCCAACTATCCGCATTCCAACACATTCCCAGATGCGTCACATTCGATACGAAGCACTTGATGTTCTGCTGCCGATGTTCCAGATCCAAGTAGTTAAGTCCAACCATTACCTTTGGAGGTTTTGTGAACATGCCAGGTGGGAAAGCCTCGTAGCCCATGTTGATTTGCTGGGGTTCCTCCGGCTTCGCAGAGATGGAACCAGAGCAGATTCCCTTGGTGGCGGATGGGTATGCCACCCATGCAACGGTAAATTCAAACAGTAACGTGTCTCGCCAAGTGGTCGGTTCCAACCGAAAACCAGTTGTAGTTATGTCTTCAGCACTGACTGCGAGTCGAAGGTTGCGAGGGCTGGCACCGAAACCAGTAACGAAAAGAACAACGCTCGGTACCTCTTCATAAGCTGCCTCAAAGGTGATAAAGGCATGCCCTTCGTCGCCATTGTGAAGCCCGTCAGCTTCCAACCAAGCAGTGGCATCCAGGCTCCAGTGTCCATGCTGCCATAATCCATCGTTCGTATGGCACGCCTGCAACTCCAACCAGTCGAATCGAATGCTATCTGCTATCAAATAGGAAGTGTGACGTTTAGTGGCCAGGTGCATATCAAACTCTGATTTCCTCTGGTTCGTTGGGGAAATAAATAGACCGGCTACGCCTCCTTTAAACTTATCCAAGTTTCCATCTATGGAGAAACCGGTCAATGCAACTGCGATTTGGGGAATTCCGAAGATGTGTTTTATGCAGTAGGGAAGCTTATGGAAAGTGCTTTTAGTATCAAACTCCCATTCGTGGTTGGCGCTTCCGATAGAAGGAGATGACGGTTTGAGTCGGCGAGCGATGGAAATCGCCTTCGCCTCAGCTGATAGGCGTGCGAATAACCCATCAATATGGTCCAGAAGGACACTCTCGTTACCCTCATCATTCCTGATTGCACAACACTCTTCTCTGCGGTGATCTTCACATACCGCAGCATCATCGAAATCGTCGATGCTGAGGTTCTCGAAACTTGGTACTTCCATTTCGCTTGAGCTTGTCCAGGTGTTTGGTGTTCTCGTTCCGTCGGATGGCTGGCTACTAGAGCTCCAGTATTCCTGTCCTGGTATGATTGGCCTCTTACGCCTTATCCGTTTCTACTTCCATGAAACGAGTCAGCCGGCTGCGGTGCTTCCAGCGTGAAGCAGGGATGAACTAACCTTGGGTACTTCAAAGTCACACGGGCCATCGTCATTGATGCCGGAACGATCCCTCATCTCGCAATTATAGCAAGTATACTTTTGGTCTGAAACTATGAAGCATGCGCATGCTTCTGATTCGTAGTCTGAGGGTGGGTTGGGTCTTTCATCGTCCTCCACTGCGCTGCACGATTCTCCGTCGTTCCGCATACTGCAGAGACTCTCATTGTCTCTCATTCTTGTTTCTTTGTAGCAATCGGGATTTCGGCTTATCTACCGGCTGTGTGGTATCGAATTGAGAGTTGTCGAAGATGTGTTTTTGAGATGAGCCGGAGGAGAAATGAAAAGCCTCGTAGGGCTATACTAAGCTGCAATGTGGTAAAGTCAGCAGGCGCTAGATTGAAGGGTTTCTGGGCAGAGCACTTTCATGTTCACGACCAGGCGACTTTTGAATATGAAAAGTTCACCATTCGGTGGTGAAATCGCTCGGATCCTACCTCCGAGACCTCATTGCTGGTGCTTCCAGTTTCACCCGCCCAATTTTGCTTCCGCCTGTCGTTTTAGGCTTCGCAGGCGACATAACACAACGGCGATATATGTTAGTGATAGGCGTCACAGTATTGAGTAAGTACATATTGTGCCGATCTTGAAGGTTTGCGATGGTGATGTTTCGGAGTCTGTGGAGTAGGACAGCAGGGACAATCGAGCAGAGACTTAGCCTCATAAGGCTTAAGGCAGCGCCACAATTACATAAGCAAGATGGCTTCTCTGGCGGAACACTTCCCTCTCGAAACTTCTCATCGTCATCTTCACAGTCGACGACGCGATACTGGAGCGCCGCCCACAACAAACAAACGGGCCTTGCAATTTCGGATCGAGGTTCATCGGTCATGACACACCCGATGGACGAAGACGACAGCAAACAGCGCCGCATTTTCAACCTCCGCTTTCGCTCCTGCTCCAGAATCCTCACAGCACTCCCGGGTAAGGAAATCGGGTTACTCCAGCAGCACAATCGCAACATCAACAACGTATCTGTCAAGAGGAGTGTGGTGAGATGTCACAGGATCGCATTCATGCTTGCAAGGACGGTCCAGGAGGAGGTATCAGTCATGCCTTTGTCCAAGAACGGCGGCTTGACGTTGCTTGTTGCGACAAGTACGCCTGAGGCTACGGCTATGGATATTGAGGCCGACTGGAGCGAAGGTTCCAATGGCTCGAGGAAAGAGGATCCAGGATTGAAGGAAGCGAGAAGCACTAGGTACGCAAACTTGCCATCTCTACTGACTGCTGCTGACAACGGGAAACAGCGGTTTCTTACCACTAGAATGGGCCGAACACAAACTATCCGACGAAGTATCAGTCCATGCCTACCTTGCTACGAATTGGTTAGCAATCCAGTCCATATCGCCATTGACATCAGCTAACCGGTAGTTAGGAACAACATACCTCTGCAGGACCATGTAGGAGCATTTCAGTGTCTAGCCCAGGAAGCGCAGCGGCACCCGGAAACGACATCCAGCTATACCAGTTTCATACATTACTGCCTGCTCGTCGCCTATCGCAAGGACATGAAAACACTCTTGAGGAATTATCCGGGTGGTATTTCCTACTTCAAACTTTTACAAAACGTCGGGAAGGTCAGTTTCAAGAAAAAGAGAAATTCGTTCTTCTACTGCACGCCTTACGAAGGGCCAGAGGATGAAATCTGCAGCTACATCTCAGAAGAGGAGCTGCGGGAAGTCAGGGCCATGCGTGCATCAGCAAGAGAGGCGTTCTCAACAGAGGAAGACAGGACAGAGTTTGATGCAATGCCGATCTTCAATTTAGACCTGCATTCCACCAGGAAGTTGAGCAGGAAGGCTACCATGAGAATTCTGGAGAACTTTTACACTGTTGTGCTTGCAGCGCTACGACGCACGGCTCAGGTGTATGCTTGTATTCCGGCTACACCTACTATCGACGATCTAATAGAGGCGGGAAATTGTCTAGCCAAGCTTCACAGATTTTTCTATGTCCTTCAGCTAGAACGTTCGAAGCTTCTACCATGGATAATAAGAAAATGGCTGGAACAATGGTTCGACAAGGAATACGGGCAGATGAAAACTGCAGCACAAAAAGCACGAACATCCATCGTCTGTTCAGATGAAGATGCATTGGAGGACGAAGAAATTTATGGCATCGAGCCGCTCGACTCAACTAGAACGGTCGCTGACAGGCTCTGCCGCTATCTTCGGAATTCATTTGCCACTCTGCAATATGCTAGGGAGATTGCAATTGGAGGACCAATGATCACCCAACCTTTCGGTATTATCAGGACGACCACCGGCGAGATTGATTCTGAGGACTGGCAGGACACCCTCAGGGCTGCGTACAAAGGGTACTTTTATGGAGAGTCTGAGCCGAAATGCGATCAAGTGATTTCCCAGGTTAAGTCAGCCGCTAAAGAGATAGAGCTCGGGTTTGCAAGACCGCGCCCTTACCTGAGAACTACCTCTCATTGTGAGGTTACCCTAGCAGCCTTACACCTGACTGCCAGGTTCAATCATACGGTATGCCATTCATGAAACCCATTTGTCATCTCTAACGCGCTCCAGATTCCAGATCCTTCATTGCGACATACCCTTCCCATTCTCGGATTCTCCAAACCAGTCTGTCCACTCTGCTCGCTCATCCTTGAAGAGATCAACCAACTGCTCGAAGCGAAAGGCTGTGAGCGTATTCCAATCCTTGTTTCGCATACCAAGCCCTGCTCAGCATCACTTCCGCCCGGTTTACCGGATAGTGCTCAGAAGCGTATCATGAAACGAGTTGAGATGTTGGTTTTTGAGACATTCGAGCACTTTGTGAGGAAGCAAGCGAGGGAGAAGAAAGAGATGGCAGATAGGATGTATGAGATGTCGAGTTTCAAGGGCCGGCCGGGATTGGACGAGCAGGGGAAGATTTATTCCGTCTTCGATGTAGATGGTGGTGGAATTGAGTGGATCTATTGATGTCGGGCAATCATGTCGATATTCTGTCTGTGGTTATTCTGCCGAGATTCTTCCGGCTTTTTAGACACTCTTTCATGGTACGTTGATCGAAACTGCCGTTCTTTGTTGCATTATTTCTGAGCTTCTTCCCGCTATATTGCCCAGTTGGCGCTTTTTTACATTTCGAACCATTGCTCTCTATTACCCCTTCGGAACCCAGTTACTGCTTCATGAGCTCCTGTACCAGCGTTTAGGGGGTCGCTTAACGATATGACACGATACCTTGTATATACTTTGCAAATTTGAACGGTATTTATTGGTCCTTTCCTCAATTTTACTGTTTCATCATTTAGATTCCCTCGAAGCTGCTTCAATCTGTTTCTCGTGAGCATTCATTTGTAAAATTGGCCGGGCCATATAGTGTTATTTATTGCAGGATATCTGTCCCTTTCTCATCATTCTTCCATAAGCAATATGGACATAACCTGGACTGTTAATGGATTTCAGATCCCTTGCGCGCTCATGATCTCTTTTCCGAACGGTCGCAGATAGACCCACGGGTTCCTTGCAACTACCACTCCACTTGGTCGATTCCCACTCCCGCACTTCGTTACATGAGTCGCTTTGCTTTCCGTTAATGCAAAGGCCACGAAATAGGAGCTGCTTTTCTTTGAGCACAAGCTCTCTGTATAGCTTCCCCATTAATCAACAGATTATGAAAACTGGGGTTATTGCCCTTTTTTGTTCTTGACTCGGTGCCGAAGCATTGCGGAACGTTCCGAAACTTACAGGTTTTGGCGTTGTCTTCTTCAAGAGGAATGGAAGACAGTGCACACTGGCAGTTCAGGCTCGAGATCTGTACGAGCCGTTAGGTTAGTTCATCAAGCACCATTAGAAGTGAGACAGAAACAGTTGTAGAGTTGCTACTTAAACTAAATGTATCAGTCATAGGTTTTGCATACTAGAAGTTGAGGCTCATAGAAATTGCGTTACTAAGCATTTAAGCCAGGCCGACATACAAAGCACTCTTACAGTTTGGCAACGCTATCGGTGATCGTCTTCGGTTGGGTCGGACCTGTTTTCGGCGTTTGTACCCCACAGATCGTAAGGTTCTGAATTCGACATATTCAAATCCCACCTAGAGTTTCCAGCATTGTTCAGCTTCACCGACCAGCACCCCAGAAGCTTCCATCTTCTCTTCATAGGTGCATATTTCCCCTGAAGCTCCAACTTTTCCCAACAATCCACTCGAAAGCCACCCCGAGCACTTCAGTATCTTGTTCTGGTCAAACACCTGCGTCTCATTCGAATTCGTCGCTCAGCACCCCTCATCGACTTCCGCACATTCACAACGAAAGATCTCGGATCAACCCGTCAACTCATACCTCCGAAGATTACTCTAGCTCAGCCTCCACCTTCTCCATATTGCGCGACACCTGTCAAACAACTTTGTCAAAGACTTCAAAGCCCTTCCCTTTCTGTCGAACCGAATCCTTGCAGCTGCAGAGGAAACAATCGACAACACGGTAACCGTGCCTACCGCCCACCGAACGTGACCCCGCAAAGACTGCTCCTCCCCAGCGCAGACATTTCCAGATACAAGTCCTTGCTCACCATTGACAGCAAGTCACGATTGTAGTAAGTACACTCCCTTTCAGTTCTAGCTCCTACGTATTCCTTCTTGCGATGTTTGCTGTGCCTTCTCTAACACGTCTCTAGGAGGCAGATCCCTACTTCCACCAACCGTCCAGGAGCCTCCGCTTTCACAATGTCGGAGTCGAGAAAAGAAAGTGATCTCGAAGATGCTCGAGATGACGACTTATTATTCCGTACCTGCTCGGCTATTCTTAAGGCCCTTCCAGCAAGAGACCTCCCCTTGTTCCCGCGGACGCAGCGCGTTATAGAAGACCAAGAAATCAAGTTGGAAACCGCCAAGTCCCACAAAATTGCCTTTCTTCTTGCACGACCAGGTGAGGTCGTCGCCGTCATGCCGCTCGCCAGAAATGATTCAAGTGAAGATTTCAATCTCGCACTCGCCCTCAATGAGCCCGGTATTGATTTCTCTGCTGCCGACCCGTATGCGGTATGCGCCAATCCACGAAGAGGAGAACAAGCGGCAGAGAGGGGAGAAGGGCCTGAGTATGTAGCCTCCCTTATTCTTTTATCGATGGTTTACTAATTGAGCTCCATGATAGATTTCTTTCGGTGCAGTATGCTGTGATGCCACCGCAAGAGGGAAGCACAGAGATTTGGGACTACATGGCGTCACACTGGTTTGTAGCCATCTATCATTACCATGGATAGCTGTTAACTTGCATTATAGGGGGGATATCCCCTTTGCCAAGCATGTTGGCCTGTTCCAAACACACCTCCATCGTGTTCAGAGTGACGAAGAAGGGTTTCGAAGATTTGCAACCTACTGTCATCTCTCTGCTGCACCAAAGAACAAAAAGAGACTGACAGACAGACCACAATCAGGCGGCGTTTTGTATCTGACGGTGCTGGAAGAGATGAGTACTAGAAAGCTTCCACCTCTTCCACAGTCCTCAAGACCATATGAAGGAAGGAGCGACTTTCCTTCTTCATATATAACATCAAACGACCCGAAAGAGATGAGACAGATGGGAACGCTTCTTTGCGCTCTGCTTCCAAAGGCGGAGGGGGACAAGCTTAGTAAGCTTTTCATCTTCACCCATGAGGCATCTACTCTGGATCTACATCGCAAAACGAAGAATTCCGTGATACAACAGCTTCTCAACGACGGGTTCAAGATTTTTGTTGCACTACTGAGCTGCACCAAGACCGTCTACGACAACATCTGTCCCGATTCTCCTGTCATAGCGCATCCTCGAAAAACCGTCACGACGCCTTCGCGATCTCAGCCGACCCCAATGAAGAAACCATCTCAATCTCGACCTTCTCCAGCCTTGCTCCGAACTATCGGAGACCAGCTTCGACAGATAGGCCGATTCTTTTATGTGATGGAGTTATATTCGAGACTGCTTCCATGGATGCTGGAGGTGTGGTTGAGGGAATTGCTCTCAAACGTGCACGAACGGTTAGAGGGCGAAGCCAACGCTGACCTGCCCCCTGGGGATGAGGATGAAATCGATGCGGAAGATTTAGGCGATGAAGATTCCGAGATCGGCCTGACAGCATCTCCAACACTGGCATCAAAGGTGCTAAAGTTTGTCCGTTTATGTTTTGCTACGTACCGGTATGCAAGAGAACTGAGCATGGTCGACAAGGTCGCTGTTGGAGAGATAGCCATAATTACGGTCAGCTACACCGATAAGGCAGCCGAGGATTGGAAACAAACCATCTGGTATGCTTATGAGACTCACGGTGAAGAGGCTACTTGGAGGGCGCAGTGTTCGGTGGTCATAGACAAGATCAAGAACATCGCTGGAGGGAATGATCATTCTCTCCGAAACTGGTTTAAGTTCTCGCGCCAGACCCCCCAGGTGAATGACGGCGTGGTTCATTGCGAAGCGGCCCTGGCATCGCTATACCTGTTGGCGCAAATGGATGGCGAGGTAAATCCTTCCCTCAAAGTCCTCTAGTTCTTACTAACGGCCGATTAGCTTCCACACCCAGATCTCGAACGTCTCCTTGCAATTGTCGGACCCAGCAAGCCGTGTTGCCCACTCTGCGCCATAATAATTGAAGAGATCAATTGGAAGCTCGGTACACTTGGTAACGTCACGATCCCAATCTTGTTTACTCATACGACACCTTGCACAACTGCCTTGCCCCCCAGTTTACCGGCTGATGTAAGAGAGAGAATCCTCCACCGAGTAACCGGAAAGCTGTTTGAGTCGTTGGAATTCTTTCGAAGAAGAGATAGGGTGGGCACCCATACCTCTGAGCAAAGTGAGCCACTGAGGGACTCAGTTTTGCTACAGGAGAAGGGTGAAGTCCCACCAGATGGGCCGGCCACGGATAGACTTTCTTGATTCGGAATTTCGGATCGACAGGTCTCTACTCCTCCAACCCTCGATCGTACTCCTCTCTCCTTGCTCCTTACTTCCCCTTCTTCTTTGAGTCTCTCCTTCTTCTTGTTTCTGTTGTTCCCTCACAAAGCCAGCGTGCTACTTTTTATCCCTTTCCTTTGTTCCTGGCCGTATAATCGAGCATTTTTCCTGTGCGCTATTGTTTTCTCTTGTTGCTACGTCATATCATTATCTGGTGTTTTCTCGTTTTCTGCCGTGCCAATGGGTTCCTCTTTGTTTTTTTCGGCATGGTTCATTCCTGCGGATTATCAGCTGGTTGTTGTCACCATTGAGTAGGATACTTAATTCTTGATGCTCTTTGATATACCCTCCCTTTGTTCTTTTGTCATTTGCGGGTATTGAATGAATTGTGTGGTAACTGATATGAAGGTGTATAAGATGTTGGGGTGAATGGAATGGTGCTTTTTAGGCATTTATGGGCTCTCTGTGCTGCCGGAGGTGCTACTGCCATGAGGTTAGTAGTACTTTCAACCCGTTCATCAAGTTGGTTGCCAGCAGTTCGCGCTACCGGTAGATTGGTACTTACTTAATGCAAATACGGTTATGGAGGAAAGGGAGAATATCGTATATGATTTGGCGGGTGTCTTGATGGATGACAGCTCTCAGCTTTTCCACCCACGAGCTACCATGGTATCATCCACTCGTCCTTTCGATCAGGCACAGCCCTCTTGGCTTGCCCAGCAGCGTTGGGATCTTCAAGGATATGGTACATACGACGGGCGGACAAGCGGCTCGAGCACTCAAAGCACAAGTCACGGTACAAGTAGAAAGATTAAATGGAGTGTGTTTAGCTGCGATCAATGATCATTCCAAGAGTGAAACAATCAAGGAGGCCTCTCGGTTGGAAATCTAGCGTGAACGGCATTATAAGGTAGGCCGCAAAACAAAGTAGGTCGTCCCAAGTATGTAGTAAGTAAGCCAGGTCAACCGGACTTGCATTGCGTCATACTGTGTGAAGATTTGGAATCTGGTAAAGTAAAGTATCTTGCAGAGAATCGACGCAAAAGGATGGAGGAGGTGGGGTTTGAACCCACGGCTTCTCGCATTCTTATCCTTGATGCAAAGCGAGCGCTCTACCACTGAGCTACACCCCCTTACTGTCCTTTGGCTTGCTGCCATTTTCCTTCAGATGCCACAAGGCCGGCTCGGAGTTCGCCAGCGTGAGAACCTTGTGGATGCCTTCCTTGGATGAAGGCATCCACTAAGCCAGTTTCGGCACCCATCCAAGCACTGGCGGTACAGGTCGGAGTGCTGGGTGTCATCTCCTCGAACGAAGGAGGTGTTCATATTGTGCCCCGAGTGATTTCCAACCTTTTAGATGAAGCTGTCCTGCGGAATGGCCGAATCGATCACATTGGGTACTCGGATGGAAGACGCTGTTACAAGTAGTGGATGTATGATACCGAGACTTGTCGAGCCTCATTGAAACGTCATTCCCAAACAGCCCCGCCCAAACGAAACCATTTCAACATTCTCCTCACTCAGAGAACTTTGAATCTTCAACGCATCGCCCGTCAATTTCCCGTACATCTCAGATCTTCTTCAGGCACCAATCGCCAAACAATCTAACTGGCGAAGCGCTTTATCCAGCATCAGCAACACCTGCAAAGATTTCGGAGTCTCGATTGCCTTTGTTCTTTCCCCAAACACGTCGCCTTCTCCTAAAATCGACACCTTCCGTCTTTAGAACTGTTATTCCGACAACGGACGGAAAGGGATCGCTCTCCTCCGCCGAAGTTTATACCGCCAAAGACCATCTGCTTGCGTCACACTCAACTTCAAAGCTCATCGCTACCTGCAGCTGAGGAATCTCTGCCCCTTCAGTCTTACTCGGATAGAAACGCGCTGTCAAAAGTCGTCCCAGCATTTATCAGGCTCGCCCGCGTCTCCGCCCTCACGGCTGACTGGCACATACCTTCTGTTTGCAAGCGGTTGCTGAAGCACGGCAGAGTCCTGGGGTATTAGGAGGTCATGCAGGTATTGGCTTCCGCTGTACGTACCCTATCTTAACCCCCATTTGATTTACTTTGCAGTACCTTCTCTGACACCTCCGATACAGCACATCATGTCGAAGCAGACTGTTGAAAGTGACGATGACGGGACCGAACAAATACGCAAAGACGACTTGTGCTTTCGCTCATGCTCTGCGATTTTGAAAGCTTTTCCCGGCAACGAAATCAACCTCTTTCCCCGCCAATCAGAGTCCATTTTCGACCCCGAAGTCAAGAAGGCCGCCGACAGATGCCACAAAGTAGCTTTTCTGCTTGTGAGAGATGAGGAAGTAGTTGCAGTAATGCCCCTGCGGCGGGACGGGGCTGGGATTTCTCTGGTCGTCGCTTCTAATCGGCCCGGCTCTTCCTCTACCGAAACGCTACCTTCCAATGCGAGAAAGAACGACCTGCCCCCCGAGTATCGGAATACAGAGTTCGTGGCCTTCGTCAATCCGTTCAGCTTTTGTAACTAACACCATATGCTAGGTTTCTTCCTCTGAGATGGGTTGAGGATCCGACTTCCGCCGGTATGAAGTTTTACGATTTTCTCTCCGCGAATTGGTCTGAACCCCTCCTCCGCGATTTGAATAAGTTATAACTTTCGACTTAGGATGAACATCAGTTGGGAGCATCACATCGGGTTGTTCAAACGTTATTTGCACCGAGCACAGTCTGTGCCTGACCGGAGCGCTTCCAAAGCGCTGTACCACTACTGTCATTTGATCAGTTACATGAAGAACCAAAAGCGGCTACTCGATTTGCCCAGAGGCGGAATCTCCTACTTCAAACTCCTTGAGCGCGTCCGCCTGCGGAAGAGGACCGATTTCTTAGGCTTTCGCAGGCCCTACAAAGGACAAGAAGATCGGTTATGCTCCTACATCTCGGTGGTTGAGCTTGATGCAGTCGAGTATATCCGCCAGTCTGTCAGTGATGCACTTCCAGAAACGGAGAGAGCAAACTTTACTGGGCTCTCAATTTTCAATGTGGACCGAGAGCGTTTAGATCAAAAGGCTACAGCTGCGACAATTCTACAAATACTCGAGGATTTCTTTGCTGTTCTGGTGGCTGTATTGCGGTTCACCAAGGACGCCTACGAACTACTTTCTTCCGACTCTATGCCTAATAGTACGCTGCTTCGTACAGTCGCCAACCGATTGACAAGAGCAGGTCACTTCTTCTATGTTCTCGAACTGAAATCCAAGCTCTTGCCTTGGATTCTGAATGACTGGCTGCAGAGGTCGTTCAATGACGAGCACGAAGCTATGGTTGAAGAGGTGCAATGCTCAGCGCCAGTACTCGACTCGGAAGCTGATGAGGACGATGATGAAGACAACGAGGCGGAGATCGGAGACGAAGATGCAGACAACATCGATTATGTTGAAGCAACGACCATCGCAGAGAAGGTGGGGAATTATTTGCGCTTGTGCTTTGCTACCTACCGCTACTGTCGAGAGCTCTCGAATGCTAAACACATGGTCATTGGTCGTGTGGCAATTGCCGGTGTGAGAAATACGGCTATGTCGCCAGAGGATTGGAGGACGACTGTCCGTTGGGCGTATCAAGCATGTGGAATAAAGGAGTTATGGAAGCCAAAAGCTGAGGAAGTCATAGGCCAGATTGAGACTCTTGCCAATTGCGACAATGCTGTCGAGAGAAACCGGCTCAAATTCTTCAGACAGATGCCAACGGTCCAAGGAGGCGTTATCCATTGCGAGGCAGCTCTCGCATCCTTGTACTTGTTAGGAAGGATAAATAGCTCTGTGAGTCAATCCATTTCTGTCTCTTTCATCCCACTAACAAACAACAAGCACATAGATCCCGAATTTCGGCGTATACTGCCAACCTTGGGCTCATCAAAACCATGCTGCCCTTTATGCTCGATAATCGTCAAAGAAATCAACAGGGAACTCAGGAAGCTCGGTAGCGCTGTCGCTATTCCAATCCTCTTCACCCACTCTACCCCTTGCACATCAGCACTTCCTCCCGGATTACCGCAAAGAGTCCGCAAAGCTATCCTGCAAACAGTCGCAGAGAAAGTATATGCTTCCCTTGAGGATCTATCAAGGGAAGTAAGTAGCGGTTGTTATCTACCTGGGCAGGGTGATTCCATGAGCAGGTCAACGGCACTAGTGGAGGACGTGATCGATCCTCTTTCCGAGGAAGATGATTCTGATTTTGACTGGCAGTAATGCTCATCCCTACCTTCTCATCGGCCCCTGCAAGCAACTCATTACCGTTGTCCTTCTAACATCTCACCACCTCAGCTTCCTTCTGATTCATTCGAATCATCTGGAAATCTCGGTTGTTTTTATCATTTGTTCTTCTTCCCGTTCAAACCTCCTTCTGCGTTGTGATTTCTGGTAGGTCTTCCTTCTACTCTGCGCTGGTGTGTGGGCCGCACGGATTGTGATTAGTTTGGAGAAAAGGAAGTGTGCTTCATCTTTTCATTGTATTGTCCTTCCAAAGCCTTTGTTACCCCCAGTTGCTTGTCCCCTGCACGTCGATATCTCCTTGCCGTTGCTGTCATGATATCATCGCTTTGTGTACTCATTGTTTTAGTTTCTTACATTTGCTTATTCCCTTTGCTGCTCATATGTTCATTGTGATACAGAAGCACACGCATATCCGATTATCGTTATTCCCCTGTCCGGCCACGAACTCTATGCTTCTTCAAAATATGCACTTCATTCGGTTTTCTGTTGCGAGAGAAAGTGATGATGTTCTATTAGGGAAAGCTGTGGAACTATATAGTCAAAGGAAAGAGCGATAGAGCTACTAGAAGAGGGAGATCCGGCAATGCAGACTCAATGGGGTTGCCGGCATTCAAGGCTCGGTCCGAATCACCACCAGTGGTCTCCCGAACGTCCTGCAGCCAAGGTAATCGGTCCGATAGGATCTGGATTCTACATTTTCATCCCGAATGCTCTCTTTATCTTGCCGCTTGCTATACTTCATCGATGGGCTTCTGTGGGAAAAGGCACCGCATGAAGCTCTGTATTTTCAGTGGGGCTTCAGGCATCATTGTCGCTGCAGGTTCATCAAACTGTATCTTTCAGTTTTGATAATACTTCTTATAAACAAATTAACATTCCTCTCAACTTCTGCTTGATAATGCATATGTATTGGTGGACTACTGTATAGGAATGCTGTTTGATGAAGCATCATTCCGGAAGCAGGATTGAATATCTTCTTCCGGTCTCAGTTCAGGGCATGGAGATCGGAATGTTCATCGCAAAAAGGCATTCACTAAACCGATTCCGGCCTAAGGCTGGCGTGGGCGCCACAAGCTGGCGGAACACTTATGACCTCGCCTTCTGCGAAAGGGTTTGGAAGACCACCTGGAGCGTTGTGGAGTTAAGTATTTCGGGGATTCGGTGCATTGTTCAATTGTTGGGCGAGGGAACCAGGTAGCGTACCTTAAGACGTTTGTAATTCCCAGAACCGTATTGAGAAGGAGTTGAGGCTCTTGACTCGTGCTTGTATTACTAAGCGGCTGCCTACGTAAACACCAAAAAGTTACTTTTCGGCACGACCACAAGTCACCTCATCTCGTCAACCTTCGGACAGGTTTGACACTTCTTTTTGCCCGACACTTCGCCTTTCTTCTTGTTTTACCGCTTCATCATCGCCCAATTCTCTGGCTGGATGCTCCCTCTCATCATCTACACCTCCCTCCGCTGCAGAAGTGTTCGCCATCTTCCGGACTCTCAACAAGGACCAGACCGCCTCCACCAAACGACCGCCCACAAAAGCTTCTGAAAGAGCCGCAGGTCAAACACCCTTCGGCATTCACAGCTATCGAATCTGCAGAGCCTGCTGATATCTCTCCGGCCTCTCCTCCTACGACGCTCAACGTGAGAATTGACCGATGCCGTCAGAGATCACATCTTTCATCTAGAAGAGTTCAGAGCTAAACTCATCATCAACCATACGCCAATCACCGCTCCTCATAGTCGACTGAAACACCAAAGCCTTTGCTCGATCAAACCGCTACTGCAGCACAGATCGTTGGCCCAGCAATCGTTGTCACCACCTGTTGGTACGTCTAGCTATTCTTCATGCTTCCGCCCCCCTCCGTAAACGGAACGACGAACAACTCACACCCCAACAAAACGACTTTTTGCGATAACTCGCCAACCACAACTCCGATTACAGCGATTCTTTCACTATTCTCCTCTGCTCCCCATACGGAGCTTGGGGATATCTTTATTTTTCCCATATCCTTACTTTTGAACATTTGGTGAAGGTTTTCATCATTTTCAGGGGTTGGAAAATCTCTTCTCCTCACTTCCCCACCTCAAATTGAGTGGGGAATCACTCTTCCACGACTATCAGTTGTTTCTCTCTCCACCACCAACGATCGCATCAATCTCCTTCATTCGCCATTGGAATCTCCAGCTTCCACTCTCCAAGAATCCGGTACCTCAAGCTCTTTCGCCTGTTTTTCGCTTCAGTATCGTCTCTCTTCGTCTCTCTTCGTCTTGATAGCCTATCAAGCCCCTTTCCGGTTACCCCTGACAACCAGATCAGACCATGTCTGCCAACCAACACATCCCCTTGGCGTCACATGGCGCATCGCCACAACCCTCCTCTTCAGCGTCAGTAGCCGACGATGATGTCCAAATGGACATCCTCGCGCATGAACAGGAAGACTTTCCGCCACTCGCCTCGCAGCGTAAGCGCGGCCGCCCGGAGCTTGACTCAAGCTCCGACTCGGAAGCACCCTCCAACGGCGTAACCCGTAAGCAACGCCCACAACCGACCGGTCTCCTCACCTCTAAGCACGCCAATGTGCCTGACAACTATGCCCCTGGTACTACCAGCAGCCTCGCCCTGGGTAGCCAGCCATCTGCCCCCGTTACCCAACCCGAGCCTGTCACCTCTGCA